>VSMD01046162.1:0-48190 GCA_008750895.1 Mirza zaza
ATAGATTGGGTTGCAGGACAACGTGGGGACCAGGACCTCAAGTGTATGGATGGGAAAAGTCCTAAATACATTTATTAAGGCATTGACCTTTCCAAGGCACTCTCAGATATAATGTTCATTATCTAAAATCCAAAGACATTATATTTTATTTAAAAGGACCTAGAAAGAAAAAAAAAAAAACCTCTAGGAGTCTAATATTTGCAAACTTACTTAAATGAACAAACACTAACAATACTCTTGACTGCACTAGAATAGTTTTTCTATTCAAGCTTGATTTGGATCTATAGCCATTTTGATATTTTAAGGTTTTCAGGATTAGCTTTTAAGCTATCCTTAAAATAATGCATTTTTTTTAAAAAATTATATCACTGTATGATGTACACAATTCTTGAATCTTGGAAAATAGTCAAGCTAAGTTTTCCATGAAATTTATTAATAACTATGTGCATGCTTTGCCACATAGCAAAACATGGTGATTTGGGGGAGTAGGGTAGGAAAATGATCTTTTACTACAAGTAATAGTAAACCCAGCATTGCAGAGACTGGAAAGATTTTCTCATGGCATAAGAACTCTGCAGTGGTTGGTTCTTGCTATTAATTCAGTGGCCTTTTGATTATAGGTTCTACATCTGTACAGTTTTCTCAACTTTCCTAATTTTGTCTTACTCTTGTTACATGGCTGCTGTAGTATCTGTGTTTTAGGCAACAAGAGGGCGGAAGGCAAGAACCCATGCCACATCTGCCTCTTTATCAGGAAATCAAACTTTCTCAGAACTGTCCCCTCCCAGCAGACCTTGCCACCCTTTTGCTCATGGGGGGAAAAAAATCAACATTTTTATTAGCAACAAAAGGGAGAGAAGAAGAGATGTTTAGTAGCTAACTTACAATATGTCACTATTTGACTATTCAAAATATTTTTTAAAGGCCAAATTTGGCCATTGATGAGAATGAAATATTTGGGACTGGGGAGGGTCACTGAATGAAGACATAGATTCTAAGGAATTATTATTTGTGATTAACAGTTTTGTAGAGAAGTAAGAGATATCTGAGACAATAGGAGCAGAGGATAGAGTTCCTGTCTGGGTGGTGGTTTGTTTATTTGTTTTTAGAAGGAATAAGAATCCATTGCCACAACCAGAGTAGCGTTTTTTAGTATAGTGGGAATTCTGTAAATAACAGAAAATTGAGCATGTGACATCTGTTCTATTCTTTAGATTTTAATGACTAAACGCTGTATGACTGAGAAGTATCATGGTAAAATAAGGATAGCCAGAATACAATTATATGGACTCAAGGACTTCTGAGTTTCTTTCATTGCCTAACTGAATGACTTTAAACCAGTATCTTGAGTCTTGATTTTTCCTCCTTAACAAGTTACTCACCAAATAGTATGGTAGGACTGTATCTCCTAAACTCTTTCTCATCTTTTGAACTCTATAATCATTGTCTGTTTTCATCTTAAAGACTGCCATAAAAAGACAATATTTCATCTTCTCTTGGAAACTGTTTGTTTCATCCCCATTTTAATGGAAAAACAACAACAACAACAACATAGAATGTCCAGCAAATAACCGATGAAGATGGTACTAGAATTCAGGGTTGGTCAAAGTTTTATATCCTCTGAGTGATTTCCAAGCCTAATTTGTGATTTTGCAATAAGAAAGGGATGGGGGTTGTTTTTCTTTATCTTTTCATTTCCTTTCTTTTCCCCTTCTTTCCTTCTTCCTTCTTTTCTTTTCTTTTCTTTTCTTTTCTTTTCTTTTCTTTTCTTTTCTTTACTTTTCTTTTCTTTTCTTTTCTTTCTTCCTCTCCTCTGCTTTCCTTTCTTTTTTTTATTTGAATAGAGGTTCACAATATATTTTTTCCTGAATATAGTAAACTTTTTTTAAATTTCAGAATATTACAGGAATACAGTTGTTTAGGTTAAATATATTGCCTTTACCCTGCCCAAGTCAGAGCTACAAGCATGTCCATCCCCCCAGACAGTGTATACCATACCCATTAAGTGTGAATATACCCATCCCCTCCTCCCCCCTCCCACCTGCTGCAAAGATGTGGAAACAACCCAAGTGCCCATCAATACATGAGTGGATTAATAAAATGTGGCATATGTTTACCACAGAGTTCTACTCTACCACAAAAAAACAGCGGTGATCTAACACCTCTTGCATTATTCATTTCCTTCTCTTCTCTTCCTTTCCCTTTCCTTCCCTCCCTTCCTTCCTCCCCCCCCCCTTTTTTTTCTTTCTTATACGTGGTCACCACCATCCTACCCAGTATCAAGCAGTATTCTTAACAGTTGGTAAAACTCGATATATGTTTGGTGATTAAATGAATAAATGTAATTTTTAAAATATTTTTAACTATTAACCTTAGTAGCACACAGAGCCCAATATGTTGCATATCTATTTTAATTACATTGGAAGCCATCGAAGCATTAAATGTCATAGTTACCCTTCTTTTTTTCACATGAGACTACATTTGAAATAAATTTATGTATACTGGTTATACATGTCACCACCTTAGCATGTAGTTGACCAAGGATGTGACATTCTTAATTTTTCTACATCTTACATTCTAATGGTAAAAAACTTGAACTTTCTAATCTCGGTTAGTTCAGTTATTTCCAGCTTAAACTTTGTCGATTTAGGATTTAAATATCATTAATAAAAGATTCTACCTCTTTTTTCCCCTCTCTTTTTATTCTAAATTGATTTAAGTTCTGTGAAGACTTACACCATTATTCATTTAGTCTAAGACACTATTAATTTTAAGCAGACCATTAAGAAAGAAAAAAATAGCTGCCAATTTAATTATGAAATAATGTAATATTTTTAAGTTTTGCAAGAATCATGCGCACTAGCCTCTCAGTACTTTTACAGCATACTTCCCTTCTGAAGAATTTGTCAACTTCTGCTTTTAGTTGCATTGATTGGTATGTAACAGTTTCTCAAAACAAACCAGCAGAGTTTCATTTATCTGGGGTATCTTCTAATCTCAAGAGACATGTTTGCTTCTTGGCAAGAATACATAGAATTGATACCATTGTTCAGTGATAAATATTTGCTTCAATATTAAATTATAACTCTCTATTCTCTTTCATGTCTTTCTACGTGTACTATAACTGTGCTTCAGTGGTGATTCATGATATAATCTTTTAAAATGTATTTTAAACATCATTAAATTCATTCTTTATAAAACCAACAATGCATGTAAGTCAGTTGAAGTAACAACAATACAAAGAGCTTTGACTAGCATCTATAGGCAATGGCAACTATGTAAGAAATTACCACCTAATAGCCATTGTACGATGCCATCAATTTTAAGATGCATCACAAGCTCAGAAATGTAAAAGTATGAAATATGTGTGTCTTATAAACTATGAAATACAGTACTTTTCACAGGAGAGGGTACCCTTGCAGTCCTCTGTCTTTGCTGGCCACAGCTGAGGCATGGCATGTCCTGCTTGGTTTTGGGGCCTCAGCCTATATCTCTGCCATTTTGCCAAAACAGCCTCCTGTTAACAGACCCCTGCAGATTATACTGTGTACTTCTGGTTCTATCTCCAGGTTTCTTTAAGTCTGCCAGTCAACCTTCTGCAACTTGTTTATCACTTCACCAGGCAGTAGGAACTCTTAGTTATTTTCCCCATCCCATGTTAATGCTTCATATTTTTTCATACTGCTGTGGGATGTTTGACAACATGCAAGTGACTTAGAGATATTAGCATAGGAGGTTTCACTGAGGAAGTGATATTTGACTTGCAGTTTTTTAGAAAGATTTAAGATAAATAAGAGCCTGTGAAAGGGAAGAAAGTTGCATGTCAGAGTTGAAAGCATGAACCATGGGATGGCCCTATGCTCCAAGAATGTGTGCATGCTGTGAGCTTTTGTGAAAAACGTTCACAAAATGTTCTTCAGTATTAAATTTGTGGTTTAGTCATGCCAGGGAGGGATTGTAGAATGGTGTGATTTCATATAGCACATAGTGGGAGCTGAACAGGATGAAAACATCCAAGGGTAGAATTCTGAGGAAGTCCTCACTCAAGGAATAAAATACTCTTAAGTGGGAGAATTGGTCAGACAGTCTTATAAAGAGGTTCAAGAAAATTTTGGAAATGCTAAATTGAGAATATAGTAAGTTCTAATAGGCAGTTCTGCTTATTCATGTATTTTATGAAGTTAACTATGAGTTTCAAAATACCTTTGTGAAGCTATACATTAAGAGATTCTTCATATGCTAAATACTTCTCTATTAGAAAACTTGTGGTGCTATTTGATTTTCCTTAGGCTCTCATTTAAGTCGTCTAAGTTCAAAAGGCTCTTTATTGATAGAGTTTAGATTAGGTTTTAGTCATTTTATGTTTTTCCCTTAATATATAAAATTGCAATTTTGATTTTAATTAATTTTTTTATAGTCCACAAGTTCATTATCAAAATTAGCATGAGTTTCAAGCATTAAAAAGACAAGAGTTGTGTAAAATGAAGTCTATGTGTTATATTGTTATCATTTTTAATAACTTTCAATGCCTTTTTTAAAAGCTTAAATTTACTCTCAAAGTAAAAATATATTAGAACCTTATTAACTTATACTAATCATTTAGAGACCTTTTATAGATTGCTGACTAAAGATTCTGATAAAAGAAGATGAAAACGAGCATTACTCATTTTTAGACATATTTCCAATAAAGTTCTAAACGTTACTAATGATTATAAAGGAAGATTTATTAAGTTTGTAAAATCTGCATACCTTTGGCTATTCTTTTGCTTTGACTAAATGCTTTTAATTGTGATGGTTATTAGAAGTTTCTTAGAAACTAAAATTTGGATTAAGTAATAGAAAAGCAAGTTGTATAAGCTCTATAAAAGAATTAAGATCTATAAAATGTGTGTGATAAAAATGTAACTTCATATTACAATAAACAGTAAGAGAAAAAATGGGCAAATTTACCCCATTGTATGTGTGTATTGAAAACTTTGCCTTCTGTATGAATAATGTTTGCTACTATATCATAAATATCCAAAGTATTTACTGTTTCTAAAGTATACTTCCGGGCCCTTTCAGGAATCTATTTCTGAAGGCTTAGAAACAGGATCAGTTAAAGAGTTTATTTAGTGAAACTATAGAAATGAATAACTATAACTATATGGTTGACCCTTGAACAACATGGGGGTTAGAGGTACTGACCCCAATGCAATCAAAAATCCATATGTAACTTTTGTACTTCCCCAAAACTTAACTATTAATAGCCTACTCTTAACTGGAATCCTTACCAGTAACACTCAATTAGCACATATTTTGTTGAGTAGGCTGAGGAGGAAAAAGAGGAAGATTGTCTCAGGGACAGACAGACTCTTGCTCAGAGGCAAAAGAGGTGGAGGAGATGGAAGGGGAGGCAGGGGAGGCAGGAGAGGAAGGCACATTTGGTGTGGCTTCACAGAAATACATCTGACTTTTTGCTTTTTCGTTTCTCTAAAAATATTTACATATTATACAATACCAATCCTCCTTCCACCATTTGCCTTAGTTTCAGTGCCTGTATCCTAGAAGGGCCCATCTCATAAAGAAATCAAAGGCAGTCTTTAATAACCAGAATCCTTCTGCCAGATTGTTAATGTCAATTTGTTTTCTGGCACTGAAACTTTCACGTCGTCTTTGTCATCTGGCAGTGGCTCGGAAGCACTCATTTCCATCAAGTCATCTTCTGGTAATTTCTCTCATGCAGTGGCTATCAGCCCTTAAATTTCTCAGAGATCTGTATCTTGAAGCCCTATAGCCCCTACCTTTTTTGCTATCTCCACAATCTCTTTCACGATTTCTTTGATTAACTCTGTTGTAAACCCTGGGAAGTCATGCCCAACACCAGGACATAGATTTCTCCAGCAGAAATTTATTGCTTCAGGCTTGATGGCTTTCACAGTTTTTTCTATTCCTTCCAGACTTTCATGATGTTCTGTCTATCAGGATTCTATTTCATAGCATTGACAGTCCTTTCTATAGAGTGTCGTGGTTAATGAGCCTTAAAGGCCCTCATGACCCCCGAACTAGAGGCTAAATTAGAGACATTGTGTTTGAGCAACCACTTTTTGTTGCCTTTAGTGGTCTGGGTGGCCAGGGGCATTGTCCAGTTTCAAAAGTAGTTCCTAGCAAGGTACTTCCTGACTTCAGGGACAAACTGTCGATGGAACCAATCCAGAAAAAGAGTTCTTATTGTCCAGGCCGCCTTGTTTTACAACCAAAAGACTAAGAACTAGTGTTTACCTTTGTTCTTCAAAGCTCAAGGGTTAGCAGCTTTATAAATAAGGGCAGTACTGATCCTAAACCTGACTGCATTTGCTATTATAAAACAGTAGAGTTGGCCCATCCCTTCCTGCTTTAAGTCTTGCTGCTTGCTTCTCTTCCTTGATAATAAATATACTTTGTGGCATTTTTTTTTTTTTTTTTTACAGAGCAAGGCACTTTTATCTGCATTAAAACCCTGTTCAGGCAGCTATCCTTTCTCTTCAGTGATTTTCTTTGTGAGGACTCTGCTCCCTCTTGGTCAGCAGAAACTCTTTCTCCTATTGACATTTTTTAAGCCAAACCTCTTTCTAAAATTATCAAACTATCCTTAACTGACATTAAATTCTCCAGCTTTAGATCCTTCACCTTCCTTTTGCTTTACATGGTCATGTAATGACTTTTCTTTTTCTTGAATGGTATTAGAGTCTACAGGTATGCCTTTCTTACAGCAATCCTGCAACCACATAAAAGCTACATTTTCAATATGAAATAAAAATTATTTTGTAAAATGTGCAATGTTTTTGTACTTACTGGCATAGCAGCAGTGACAGTTTCACAAATTTCCTTTTCTTTTCTTAAATAGTCCTTATGCTGAATTCATTTATCTTGAAATGGCAGGCAACTGCCACTATAGGCCTCAGACTACAGTACATACCAAGCAATTCAACTTTTTTTTCATGTCATGACTTTCTCTACTCCTTGGGAGCACTTTCAGCATCACTAGTGGCACCTTATACAAGTTGCATGGTGTTATTCAGGGTTTATGATATTGCACTAAACACAATGAAAAATATGTGAGAACCATAAGCAAGAGATTAATTTTACTGTGATACACAGTTTACTAGAGAGACAAAACTGTTCATTTGGAAATGATTAGTGTCACATGTATTTTAACCAGATACTCACACTTGAGCTCACCTGAATAGCAGCAGGAGGTAACTACAAAATTACTCAAGTAGTATAGTATATACTAAAGTTAATTTAAGGCAGTTATGATTTAATGCTACATCTTTACATTTGCTTACATTTCTCTCGACTGCAAATGGTGCCACATATGGTCTATAAGTGTATGTGTAAGTTTTGATGAATCTTAACTTTTTGTAATAGATGTGTGTATATTTATGACAGCAAGTGGTAAAATATATATATATATTATGCATTCATGACATACTTAACATTTTCTTAATTTTTTTTTGTATTTCTAAGCTTTGAGGTTTATCTGTAAGTTTTTTCAAATTGTTACAAATCTCCAAAAAAATTTTACAATGTATTTATTGAAAAAAATCTGGATATAGGTGGACTCTATGCAGTTCAAATTCAGGTCATCCAAAGGTCAACTGTAATATACAATTGAGTGAACTAAAGTCGTTTATGATTATTAAATGAGGGTATAACTTTATCATGAATATATCGTAGTCTTTACTCACAGCAGTTATATATAAAATCCCTTTGAAAAGTTTGAATTATAATTCAAGCAATGTTATTTGAAATAATTAATCTAAACAGAATCATTTATTTTATTGGTGTCCTTTATTATAATTCCTATAAATACTTTGATTATATTCTTCCTTCTCCAAATCTCTTTGAATATTTTTAAATGTGTTTAAATTGTTCCATAAGGGGCACTTATGGTATTTTTTTTCTTGCAGATAAGAATGTGCCTTTTGATGAGAAAATTTCATCTTTCTATAGTGAAGAGCAGAGTTTCTATGTTTAAGAAAGAAGAAGCCACTGTATCAATGGGGGAAGGGTATTTAAGTTACATACATTATGACAAACTTTAATTTGTTGTTAAAATAAATATTGTATCATTTTGTTATATCTTTGTATGTATAGAAGTGTTGTATTAATGGGGTCAGGGTTGTTGGGGATAAGCTATACTATAATAGTTTACCTGTTTGAAAATTACTTTAAAGTGGTGTTTTTTGATCAGTTTTTGTTTTTTGCTTACCACATGATTGTAAACTGTTTTCTTTTATCTACTTATCAGTTGATGTTAATTGTTTTGCTGTTGTCATATTTTAAAGAACTGTAAATCCCAACAACCAACTGGTGTATAAAAATAATTAAAATTTTTCCTTTACTGAGATGTATTTCCCATTTTTGTGGGGAAAAGAAGTCAAATTTATTACTTTGTGTTGGGGTTTTTTAAATACTAATAAATGTCTGAGTTATTATATGAGAAATGTGATTTAAAATTCTTTTAAAGTAGTACAAATAATATGTTTATAAAATAAACCTAAAGATTATAGAATTATATATTAATATGTCTTTTCATATGATTTCTAGAAAAATGTGTCATAAAAGGGTTATTTTAGCAACTTCCATGTACAAATAAGATATCTACTTTGATTAGCTATTTCAGAAATCTGTGAATTTTAAAGCCATTTTATTTGTTTATAGTATAGTGAAATAGAAATGCCAATAATGGCATGATTCAAAGCCTCGATCATATTAGGGTATAGGAGAATGAGGGATTATAATAAATGCACAGTCTTTGGAGTCAGACCTGTATGCAGAAACTGACTTAATTATCTCTAAATAAATTATTTAACCTCATTGAGTTCAATTTTTCACATTTTAAAAGTTAGAGAACTTATAGGAAAATCACTTATTGGGCCGGGGAGGTAATTTAAACATGTGTGTCAGTCAAGATACAATAGGTCATAGAGAGTTAACAGATGGTTCCCAAAGTGGGTTGCAGCAAGGATTTATTTCTCACTCATCCTACATGTTTGTTATGAATTGTGATTCTGCTCTTCGTTTTCTCCAGGACCAAAGCTAATAGAGAAACTTCTACCTCGTTTACTGTCTCATAATTAAGCATGCAGACATGATGAACTGCATGCTAGCACATAAGCTTCTGCCTCAAGGTGATATATTTCAATTTCACCTACATTTCATTGGCCAAAATGAACTCTAAGGCTGCTCCACAGTTTAACAAGGCAAGGATAGATAATCCTCTAGCAAGGAAACAAATGGGAGTATTTGGCCATCCAAAATGCCAACTTTATTTTCACTTGTATGCCAACTGGCTTTCCACAATAAGTCAAGTCGCCATGATATTTGTGTGTGTGTGTGTGTGTACATATATATAAAAAATATGTAAGCAGGGACTAAAGTGGAAGACATTTCTTCTAAAGGAATCATCCTCTCTTCAGTTCCAACTAATGGTTACTACAGGAAAATACTTGTCTGCTGTTATTAAACCTTAGTATTTAGCCGGGCGCGGTGGCTCACGCCTGTAATCCTAGCACTCTGGGAGGCTGAGGCGGGCGGATTGCTCAAGGTCAGGAGTTCAAAACCAGCCTGAGCGAGACCCCGTCTCTACTATAAAAATAGAAAGAAATTAATTGGCCAACTAATATATATATATAAAAAATTAGCCGGGCATGGTGGCGCATGCCTGTAGTCCCAGCTACTCGGGAGGCTGAGGCAGCAGGATTGCTCGAGCCTAGGAGTTTGAGGTTGCTGTGAGCTAGGCTGACGCCACGGCACTCACTCAAGCCTGGGCAACAAAGCGAGACTCTGTCTCAAAAAAAAAAAAAAAAAAAAAAAAAAACCTTAGTATTTGATTTCCAAGAGAAGCCAGGACTGCAGATTTCTTAAATTTCCCTCTTTTAAAATGTTATTAACATAAAACAAATGTTTGGATTAAATTTAACCCAAAAGCTCACATTTGTGATATGGGATAATCGTAGAGTATCTTTGAAACAGTAATAATTCATTTAATAGCTGCTATCATTTATAAGGTAGCTGTTGCTTTAAAACTCATTGAAAGTAAGAATCAAATCTAGCAATGAATAAGAATTCTAATAATTAAGGCAACCTACAGTAATGATCATTTTATAAATGGTCTTCAAGTTGCTTTTAAAGGGGATACTATTAAAATGTTTTGACAATGACAGCAACTTTATTAGAAATATACAATTTCTCTAGATGACTATAAAAGATAAAAAGCTTACTTATTATATATCTGAAATACATACATACATACACACTCACACACATACATACATCAGATGAAATGGTTAGAATTTTCACCTAAAAAGCTATATGTATATTTTAAAATAGTGATATCTTATATGTTTTGAAAACACGTTACTATTCTCCTTTTCCAGTTTATACCTCCTTTTAGCTATTTTATTGGTAATAGCATAACCTAGGAATTGGAGATCAATACAACTATTATCATTGAATTTATATCTTAGGAAGAGAATAAATGGGGAGAAAGGATAGGTTTTAAAGTAATTTATAGATGTTCTACTCTTCAACTGGAAATTTCTGACCAACCACTATGTGGGACTAGAAAATCAAGTAGCTTCTTTCTGCCCAATTTCTCTTAATTATTAGGTAAGTAACCACTGCTATAAAAACAAACACCTGAACTAATTGGTCAACCTGTACCTTGTCGGCTTCTAGCTAGTTCTTGGGTTTAGTTGCTTTACCAAGGATGTAATCCATTACCCTTTATCACCTATCCTGTCACCTCTCCCCCACCCCCGTTTTTGTTTGTTTGTTATGTTTTTCCTTTGGTACTTCAGTTTGAATTGTGTTCCTTTTCATTTGTTCAGTGTAGTTTCATCATTTTTACCTTATTTTCTATTGTTTGTTTGTTATTTTGTTCTCTGACTACTGCTATTAAGTGAAGCAATAAAGGAAAGTTTGTTTCTTTTATGTTGGAAGGTAAAAAAAGAACTTACAAGAAACATAAATGAAGGGACAAATGCAGTTAAACGATCCATTCCATAAACATGGCCAATTGGAGTATTTATTTCCCTAAATACCCCTCTGCCTATCCCATTACTTTCAAGGATGTATTTTATAAATAGCTTTATATTCTGTGACTTATAAGAATCAAGTAAAAATTATTCTCAGTACAGATTTATGCTTGATTTACTAAGATGTCATTTCCTTTCTTTCACACTATTAATTCCTTGTATCAGAAATTAAACATTTTAAATCTATAGTCTCCAATGTATTTTTCCTGTCCATGCCAATAGCATGTTGCAAGGCAGGAGGTAAAAAGTGAAGAGAAGAAATTTGAGGAGGGACCCTTCCCAAAACTTTCATGTCTGGCTGGTTATGAAACTATGGATGCTGCATCTCCCATTGAAAGATCTTATTATAGATCCACAACACAATATCTATAGCTGGGTACCTGATTCTATTTTTACATCTGATTCTAGGACATATTTTGGTATTTACTCCTCTCTCTGTTCTTACTATACAGATGCCTTCAGTACCCAGGCCATGTCACCAGGAATAAGCTGAGATTAGGTAATTTTTCCTCAAATAAGCTTTTTGAAGCAAAGTAAGCTAAACATCTCTTGACAGTTATTTCTCTTAATCTGCCAGGGACCTTAATCTGCCAGGGGTCAACCTGGGCCACCTCTATTATTATTACCTAAAAAGGAGTGCAAGTTCATTTCATCCTCCTACTCTGCTCACTCCTTTGCCTAAAGAAATTTCTTGACTTAGAGTGCAGCTTAGGCTGATTTTTTTTTTTTTTTTATCCTTTATCTACAAAGCAGGAAACATGACAATTTTTAAACTCTAGACTTTAACTCTTATTCTTTTGTTCTACATATTTTTCTCATTGAATCTTGAATGGATGAATATTAGTATTCATCCATTCAGGTTTCAACCTCCCTCCTTAAAATAGAACATACTCTATTATTTGTTTGTTTGTTTTTGCAACAGGATAGATGATTATTCTCAGCCATTCTCATAAAGAAATGTATCTTTGAACCTTTCAACTGAATGCTCAGACTAATTTTCTATTTTTTTTTTGCACAGTACTAAGAAGCTTCTCATGGACCAATAGTTTCTCATGGATGAATCAGCCAAAGTATAGGTAGAGTAGAATCAGTGTAGTCAGGGAGGTCCAGAATGTCTGCAGATTTACCTGTTTCCCAGCAACAGATATGTGACCTTTAATTAGTCATCCTTGGCTTGTCAGATCTGCAATACTCCATACTCAGAGCTAAGGATTTAACAAATCTTAAGTTCTAAAGTCAAATCAATAGATACGATCTTTCAGAAAAGATAAATTCTGGAACATTTCTGCTGATAAATATTTCTTTCTTGCAATGTGGCTACCTAAGCTCCAAATGTAAACATCCTAGTTATTTAGCTTGTCTTTTCCAGTGGTTTTTAGTATTTCATTTTCAAAATATGTGAATTATTTAAAAAATACCTCATATTTTTATTTTTTTAACTCTGTAAGGTAAAACAGACTTTGATGGATAAGGATAAGGATAGATTAATCAAGTTTATTTCTCACGTCCACAGGGGTCTGCTGCTTATTACTTCTAATTGAATTGCCTATCAAAGCACTGACCATTATTTCTAACAAAGGCACTACTTTGGATATCTACTCACAGTTTTATTTACCTTTAACTCCTTTATGATACACATAGTATAAAATTATATCTGAGGCCAAAAAAAAAACCTGTTACAGGAGCAAAGGGATTCTTCATAGAAATGTTTTGGAGCAAGATGAGTTCTATAGGAAATATGATAGTTCCTAGCCTATGGAAATGTTTTAAAAATATGCATGAGCTGGTCCCCACCCTCAAGGATTCATATTTTATCATAAGGAGTGGCCTAAGCATCTACAACAGTTGAAAAGCTCCAGGAGTGATATCCCAAGATGGAGAACCTCTGCCAGTCTGAAGATAAATGACACTGTGATTTAGAGCAGAGCTTTAGAGACTATCGTATCTTGTACTGAATTCTGGCTCCGGCATTTTTTTCATCTTAGTTATCTTCAATATTTCTTTTTCCACAGTCTACTGTTTTCCACATATAATTAATAGTTTACAGTAACTGAATACTAATGTGTTAAATGCTTTAGATTTGTTAATTCATTTAATCCTCACAATAACTTTGTGGAGAGGGACCTACTATTCCCATTTTACAAATAAAGATACTAAGGCTCAGAAAAATTGAAGAATTTTCCCAAATCAAACAATTAGAACGTAGTAAAATGGCCTTTTAAATATGAGTTCATGAAATTTATTTTTGTTAATGAATACTTCAGTTTGTTTCCAAAGAAAGGATAAGGTTGTTTATAAGTATACATATAATAAAAAGAAAAAATAATTTGAGAAGACAAGGAAATTGAGGCACAAGTAAACAAAAAGTAGAAAAATGAGATCATACAATCATTTCATTGTCTGAAAGCTATGATATGAAATTCCATTCACTTGTTATAAATGTGCCATAAATTTCACTCAAGAGAGAGGCAAAAGCTGTTGACTTATTGCTGGTGTGGAGACCAGAATAAAAATTGTTTTCCAGGGTTCTTAAGGAGTAAATATTTATATAAGGAGATCCCCTGATATAAAGTAGTGAACATTTTCCCCAACATATTTAGAATAATCTCAGGAAACTATATTATGCACATCTTTCTTATAATGTCTTTTAACATAGACTAGCAGCATTTCACTACAATATCCTTCAGTAAAATTAATTTCACAGGGGAAAACAATCATTCTATTTGTATGAAACCTTCTAATGGTTTATCTTAACTGAAGGTTAAATTTTAGTGCCATCTAAGACAGCTTTTCCCAAAATATAATCTATGAAACAACCTATCAAAACAATCACTATCTTTCCTTGGCTTCTCTGATATCCTCTTTTTGTATTTGTTTGCTCTTCCTCCTTTTGTTAGTAGCTCTTTCTACTTTTAGATTTCTCCTTTTCACACTCTGATCTCTCCCTGGGCATAACTACCCATTACTTCAGTTGTCATAAATATGCAGTTTAAAATGAAAAATTGCAACAAAGTTAAACAGGCAAAGACAACTTTATTCAAGGCTGTTGCCATAGTGGCGAGACATGAGAACTAAATCTAAACTCAACTCCACTGAAACGAAGGGCACAGAGGGAAGGAGTCAATGGTAGCCCTTTTTGGAAACTATGTACTACTGTCTGCTCTTTGGCTACCAATATTTATGTTCCTCTCACAGGCAAAATTTACTAATCCCTCTCCAGTATCCCCCAAATTATATCCCATTGTGACATTGGTTTGAAGTCTGGGATTCTTTATTTAAATAAGGTCCAAGAACAGATGAGGGTCCAATCTTTCAGGTGCAGTTCCTTAACCACTTCGGGACCGCGCTCACCGGCCCACAGCCGGCACTCATAGTCCCCACGATAGTTTGTGCTGTGCGTTGACAACGAATCCGTTTTGCTCTTGTGTGATGAGGAAAGCTTTTAAGCACCGAAAGCTCGTTTTACTTTACAGGCAGCTTTACTTGTAATGTAAATATCAGAATAGGTAACATATACATATATGTTTTCATTACATTATTTTTAAATGCTCACAATTTTATTTCAATAAATGAAAAATTAGAAAAGTCATATCGCGGCTGTCGGCTACAGTCGCTGTGCATGTTCATCTGTGGCTGTCGACTATAGTCCACGCTGGTCCCGAAGTGGCTAAGCGTGTGTGTGTGTGTGTGTGCTTTTTAACAGAGGAATTTTAAACTAAAGAGACAAGTAATCTGCTCAATAACTCAATAAGTTATCTGCTCTACAAAGTCAATATTACAATAGTGATCCAAGGGTATGAAACTTACAAAACAAAATCCAATTTACAAAGGGGTGGCTTCTGACAAGAGGTACCTAGCAGTCAATTATCCATAGCGATTCTGAAGTCTAGCAGAGCACACATCTCCAGTCTCTTGACTGGGGCCCAGTCTTGCTCCAAGAGAATGTGTCTGCACCATGTCTATGCCCTTGAAGTTGGGCTCCAGACTGACTCTCTTTCCATTAGAAATGCCTATGTTTGCTGATGAATAGCTTTCATAGCCTGCTTTCTGCTGGTGGAAGTTTGAATCTTAATAGC
Source organism: Mirza zaza (assembly GCA_008750895.1). NCBI lineage: Eukaryota > Metazoa > Chordata > Mammalia > Primates > Cheirogaleidae > Mirza > Mirza zaza. The sequence goes on from VSMD01046162.1 coordinate 15,140, forward strand.
TCTGTCTTATTAGAGTTTACTCCATTAGACAAATGCTACTCCCACATTTTTTCCCTCAGATCCCTCTCTATTTTGGGATTAGAGTTTAATGCTGTGGAATCACAGCCTTGAGATTCTTAGGAGCCCTATTGTCTAGTTGAGATTGTCAGTAAAATATTCCTTGATATTCCTGGAAGACTTTTCTCTGGTTGTATGTAACCTTGCCATAAATGTTTCTTAGGTGTCAGTAAAGGGTCCTCCAACCCAAGAATACCATCGAACTGAACTTTACCCTGCTGTTATGTGTCACTGGAAACACCCTGGTATTCAGTTTTGCCCTAAAGCCATCTTTTGTTTTGAGAAAACTTTTGCTGCCGGTAAAAACTGGGGATGATAAATGATTCTACTTTTGAGCCATTTCAGTCCTAATTCTTTTCTCTCTCTTCCAAATTATTCCATAAAAAAACAAGTATTGTCTTTTTTATTTTTAAATCTTATTCTATCTATACATTATCCTATGCATCTAACAGAAACCAAATGACACTTTCAACATTCTGTCTGGAAATTTCCTTAGCCTGATATATAATTCATTAGGGCCATCTTCTATTGGCTACATGACTGTAGCATGTTAACAATAAACATTTTGCCACTGAAAAGTTTCAAATGACTTAGTCTCAGAAGTTCCTAAATGTAACTTCTGCTATATTCTATCTGTAAAATCAGTCACATGACCTTCCCAGATTCATGAAGAGAGATATTAAACTTTACCTCTTCATATGTGAAGGAACATGTATGTAAATAAAGGGAAGAAATTTATTGTGGGCATATTTACAGATTATCTACGCCAACAGGGAAGCAAAATTTCCCAGAAATCCTTGGTACACTTTCTCACTGACCAAGATTTTTATTCATAGTTGAGAAAAGGAGCAGCATAGTTCTGTAAAATATTTTTTTTGTTGTTGTGTTCATTACCAGCCCTCACACAAAATAATACAGGAAATCCCTTAATAAGGAAGAAGGAAATGGATATTTTGTAGGAATCTAACAAAATTTAGTATAGTCCATACTTTGACTACTTAACATTCTTTACACATTCTTCTTTCAAATAATGTAATATAATTACCTCTTTTTCCAGTAGAGACATCTCAGATTCCTTTCTAGTTATTGCATCGGACTCAAAGTTCAAGGTGTGTAATCTTGGTGATGTGCAATCTCAATAAGAAGACCACTTATAGTTTCTGGTTTCTGGTTTTCTGGCATTTTATTACCTAAAGGACAAATTATCTGTCCCCAAAATATGTACAATATTGAAAAAGATATAGATTAGCTGTTATGAGAACTTCCATCCGGGAAAAGAAAGGGTTAAGCAAATACAGAGGAGGCGCTGATTTCTAGCAAATTCTGAAATACAATTGATCAGGAATGACAAGGACTCCCGGAACTAGTGGCAGAGTAAGGTCTTGGTCAGCCAGTCTTTCACTCCCTCATTCAGTTTCCATGTTCCCTAGCTCTGCCCTCTGAGAGGCTGTGCAGATCTGATACTTCAGGCTATTGTACAGCTTTCAAAAAATACTGTCGGTGTTTTTTTTTTTTTTTTTTTCCTCAGGGCCATGTTGGGGAATTTTTCTGTATCTTTTTTAGTGAAGCAATGACAGAAGAGTTTACATTCCAGATTAGGTGTTTGGTCACCATACAGTTCTGTCAGAATGTTAGCAGATTACTTGTATGTAGTCAGTATCCTGTAGGAGTAATTATAGCTAAATGTCTTATCTAGTCAGAGTTTTTAACCTTGAATGTTCTCTTTATTAATTGGCCTTTATACTCTACCCACTCACCCTCCCTTACCTTAATGTTCACTGTCTTAGGATAATTGAAAATAATATACTTGGGAGAAAGCCAAACCCTTGCTCTCAACCTTGCTTTCAGACTGGCTGCCTTTGCCTGGCTGCCCACCAGTTCATCTCTTGCTGGGTTGCTGCTTGGCTACTCTTATGATGGCTCCTATTTAGAGTATTAAAAATTCTTTCTTTTTAATCTTTTGATGCTTCATTTATAGGATTTTCTGATAATATGGATGTCCAGCTATGGGGAAAGGATAGTCTCTTCAATAAATAGTGATCGGATAACTGGATATCCATATGCAGAAGAATGAAACTAGAACCTTATCTCTCACCATATATAAAAATCAAATCAAAATGGATTAAAAATTTAAACCTAAGACCTAAAACTATAAAATTACTAAAAGAAAACATTGAAGAAGAGCTTCAGAACATTGATCTGAGCAAAGAGTTTATTTAGTAATACCCCCAAAGCACAGGCAACCAAAGAAAAATTGGACAAATTAGAACAAATCTAACTAAAAAGCTTCTGCACAGCAAAGGAAACAATCAACAAAGGAAGAGTCAACATACAGAACAGGATAAAATATTTGCAAACTACCCATATAACAAGGGATTAATAACTAGATCATATAAAGAGCTCCAACAACTCTATAGGAAAAAAAATCAAATACTCCAATCAAAAAATGGGCAAAAGATCTGAATAGACAAGTCTCAGAGGAAGACATACAAATAGCTGACAGGTATATGGAAAAGATGCTCAACATCCTAGTAAGCAGAGATATGCAAATCAAAACTACAATGAGATATCATCTCACCCCAGTTAAAGAAGCTTTTATCAAAAAGACAGTAACAAATGAAATTGAGGATATTCCCACCTTTTTTGGAAATGTAAATTAGTGCAACCACTATGGAGAACAGTATGGAGGTTTCTCAGAAACCTAAAAATTCAACTAGCATGTGGCCCAAAAATCTCACTGCTTGGTAAATAGCCATAGGAGGGAAAGTCAGTATAAAGAAGAGATATCTGCACTCATGTTTTTTTTTTTTCAGCACTATTCACAATAGCCAAGATTTGGAATCAACCTAAGTGCCCATCAATGGATGAATGGATGAACGAATAAAGAAACTGTGGTACATATACACAATGGAATATTACATGACCACAAAAGAATAGAATCCTGCCATTTGCAACAACAGGGATGGAACTGGAGAACATCATGTTAAAGTGAAGTAAGACAAGCACAGAAAGACAAATCTCATATGTTGTCACTGAGATGTGGGAGCTAAATATTAAAAACAACTGATCTCATGGAGACAGAGAGTAGAATGCTGGCTACCAGAGGATGGGAAGGATAGTGGAGGAGGGGAATAAAGTGAGGATTATTGAGGTGTGCAAAAATATAGTTAGATAGAATGATCAATATTTGATAGTACAACAAATGACTATGTTAACAGCAAGTTAGGGTATGCTTTAAATTAACTAAAAGTGTGAAATTGAAATGTACCTAACACAAAGTAATGATAAATTCCTAAGATAATAGATACCCCAATTACCCTAATTTGTTTAATACATATTGTATGCCTATATCGAATCATCACATGTACTCTATAAATATATACAAATGTTATTTATCCATAATATTTAAAAAGTTTTAAAAAATCATGAGGGATGATATTTGATCTGACAGATATCATGATAGGACCCTTTAATGGTGATCTACATTTGCTTTCTGGGTTTTTTGTTGTTGTTGTTCATGTCTTTATTTTGTCTTTGTACCTTAGCAGCATCTTTAGGTCCTTAGCAGGCTCCCTTGCAGAGTGAATACTTATGTATATTAGCTGAAGCAATGTGAAAAGCTGCCAAGGCTGTTGTTAGAATCAGTCTTTACATTACAGCTGTGTCCCAACCATCAAGGTTGGCTGATCACTGTCATTTAGGTTTATATTTCCATGGTTCGAAGGTCTTGTTTTATGCAAAAATATCTATTGGCCAACTATCAGGGTTCACAAACATAGCTGCCCCCTACTTGGATGCTTGCTTTTCTTTTCTGTTTTCTCTTCATCTAAAAAGCTTAAAGCTATTATTGCTGTCAAAACTTATTGGGTAGGCCAGTTCGTGGGTGCATTAGTTAAATTCTATGCCCAGGTGCATTAAATATTTATGAATTTGGGGTTTTTTAAATGCTTCAGTTTGGAAAAAATCCACTTCTACTCTCACTGTTCTTAGACTAAAAAAGGGAAACAATAAGTAGATGGCACAAGAGAAATTAAAGGTAAATCTTCTAAAATCCAAGAATTTTTAAAAAGTAGTTTCTATAACAGAAATATTAAATAGAGAACAATATATTTATGTCGAATCAAGAACAGTTTTTAAGAATTCAAGCTTGTCATTTTTCACATTTATATAATTGCTTTTACCACATTTTACTTCTGGAAACTTTAACCAATTCTATTTAGTTCAGTAATGATTTAATGATAATTTACTACATGGAAAACACTGAGGCTGATGCATTGGAAAATAAAAATGATAATTTTTTTACCCAGCCCTCAGGGAGTTTAGATTATATATAGCACATTAAAAGAAATCTTATCCAGTGTTTTCTTTAGTTGTGTGAGCTCTCTAGATTTTGTTTCAAATACATCATTTTAAAACATAGATCACAACAGAAATTTCTACACTAATTTTCTTCTCTACATACATATGAGCAAAAAGTCATCTTCCAGTGATTCCAAACTCATTCTTTCTTAATGCTTCTCTCCATTATTGTCATTTAACTCATTATTTAATTTATAGTTCCATAAAGAATGTATGTTTGTATTGGAAAGCTTTTTCTCTACTGATTCTTTGATCAATTGATTTCTTTCCTTTCTATTCACTGAATTTTTTATACCACCACCAACTTAGTATACTTTACACATTCCATTGGTTTGCTGATCTATCAGGTCATCAATGGGACCATGAAGAAGTGAGCAAATAATTTACTGCTTTGCTTGAAAGAGCCCAGGTTTTCTGGCCCTTGGAGCATAATGGAAGATCCATCTGTTTGTCAAACATATGCCAGATGAAGCAGCAGGCGTAATATCCCAGATATGAGTCCTACAGTGTCATAAATAAGCATAGGTACTGTTTTTGTGCCAGAAACAGTTGAATGAACAGATCACAAGCTAAATGATACCTTAATTATATGTTTTAAGTGTATTGTCAGTTATCACCAACTCCATATTCACTGTGAAAATCCAGAATTACCTTTAGAAATTCAAATTTTTATCCTGTTTTCTGAAATAAAACATTTTATCCCAAAATTTTGGAAACTGAAAATTAAAAGCACACAAATTTAAAATATGTTATCTTATCATTGTATGTACACACTGAAGCATGCAAACACAAATATACATACATAAACTGAACTATAAACAGCTATTTTTAATTTTGAAAAATTAACATGAGTTCCATTTTGTCAATAGTTGGTAATGTAATTATTTTTACTGACTACACAGTATTATTTTCTGTGGAATAGTGTAATTTATGTAATCAAGCACACTATCAATGCTTTATTTAATTGTATAAAGAGTGCTAAAATAAATATCCTTGTGTACATATCTCTGCACAGATTTCACTATTTAGGATAAATTTTAAGAAATCATGTCTGGGTAAGCACACACGGACAACTATTTTCGCTTCTACGAATTCATAGAAATGGTTTATGATACAACCAATATGATTTAACAATACAGTGTTAAAAAAAAATACACAAACAAGAAATTTGGGGGTAGCCACAACAGGAAATGATGCATTGTGGCCAAGAGATGCTGGGCTCAGAAGCAGAAGTTGAGTCTAGAATTTCACCCTTGCATATGAACAGAAACTTAGCATAGTTCCTGCTTGGATCACATAGCTAGATTAGCTACATGAATATAGTCAGCAAAGCGTGTTCCACTTGCAGGAGAAACAAAATGCTTATATGTGGTAGAGAGAGTAAAAAGAGACAGCAGTACAAATTGGATCCTAGCCAACCCATATGCTGGTTTGAAGGCAGCCAGTGTTCCAAACACTTTTGGGTGACCTGTGACTGGGCTGAGATAATCTCACAAAACACTGCACAGGGAGAGGGGATCTTGTGGGAAAGAGACATATACCAATGCAAGATGGGTTTTCAAGCTAAGATTTGATAACATAAAGGACAAAAGCATTATTTCTTTCTCACATAAGAGTAAAGGGTAGAAATTTTAGTTTGCCACTGGCTTTGACACGATTGTTTAACAACCTAGCCATGTGGATGATTCTTCCATCTTTAGCACGTGGGTTCAAAAGTTGCTCTTATCACCATCTTGAAGGCCGGAGGAAAGTGGGAAGAGCATGGGAAATCATGGATGGAAAACACGTGGGGCACTTGTGAAAGCGACACATGTTGCTTTTACGCTAAATCTGTGAATGGACACCTACACGTCTCAGATGAAAACAAATTATGGAATGAAAACATCTAGTTATTAGTCAATAACAGGCTAATTTAAAAATTAACCAGGTAAAATATTGAATTACAAATACAATAATTGATAGAGCAAATTTTAATAGAAAAATTCTGTGGTAAGCTGTACATGCACAAACATATAATTAGTCTACCGAAATGTAAAACTGAGAAAATCACCCAGAATTTTAGAATGGAGAGATAGAAGAAAATTCAACAAGTGTTTAATTGAATTTCTAGGGGCAGCACAAAGATTGGGACAGATGCAATGCAAAGTTATAACAGCTATATTTTTTTAGAATGAAGAAAGCCCAAGGTACTACATTTAAAAATAATAAATCAAAGCAAGCAGAATAAAACTAAACTTCACAGTTAATATTTTCTAATAAAGTTACTGAATATTAGGAACAAATAAAACTATTAGAGAAAAAAGAATGATTACTAACAAAAGAAGAACATTTAATTATAGCAGACCTCACTTATAATTTAAAAATGTCATAAGACAATAGCCTTATATTTTAAAACTGCTAAGGGGGAATTGATTGTGAGTTAGAATTTTCTCTCTAGCTCATCTTTTATTCAAAAGTGAGAATAAAATAAGTACACATATAGGCAAAACATGATTAAGAGTTTAATAGGTGTGAGAAATCTAGGAGAAAAACTATTTAAAGATACACTTCAACAAGAAAAAAAAAAAATGAATCCAGAAGAAATGAGTGGAAAGCCAGAAATGATGAAAAAATTAATTTGTAAACCAAAATTTTAAATATAAATAAGTACAGAAGGAGAAGATGAAGGAAGGAAGAGTAGGGGGAGGAGGTGAAATATATTACTGTGCTGGCTTTGAAATTTACAGAAAACATAGAATGTTAAGTTTTTTTGACATTTAAGGCTAATCAATGAGTTTAGAAGTAGAATTTATAACTTAATAAGGAGTAACCAGAAAGGAAGAGCTTGTTAATTCAACAAAAGGTAAAAGGAAAAGAAATGAAGCGAAGGCAGCATAGCATTGTATAGACATAAGATTGTGAAAGAAAGACAAAATATGTATTATCATTAATATCCACAATAGAGGTAAAATAAATTGATTTTTATAAGAAACTCTGAGAATGGAATTATAAAAATATAACTATATCCTCATTAAAAGTGGTACACCAGTTGTTAAACAATACAAAGATGACTGATAATAAAAGGATGGAAAAAAGATTCATTAGACAAAGCCTCAAAAGAAGTGTAGCATTGTATAAGAATTAGAATTCAAGGTAAAACAAATAGGATATAAAAGGAATTTACTTAACATTAAAAGGAAGATAATATCAATCATAAACTTGTATGTACCTAAAAGCATAACCTAGGACAAATGAGGCAAAACCTGAGAGAATTACAGCAGAAAAAGACAAATTAACAACTATGGTAGGTTTTTGTTTGTTTGTTTTGTTTTTATTTCGGCATATTATGGGGGTACAAATTTTAAGGTTTCGATAAATGCCCTTTCCCCCACTACCCCCACAAGTCTGAGTTTCCAGCATGACCATCCCCCAGATGGTGCACATATCACTCATTATGTATGTATATACCAGCCCCCCTCCCCCCTCCCACCTGCCCAATACCCTATTACTGTAGTACCTATGTGTCCACTTAGGTGCTGCTCAGTTAATACCAGTTTGCTGGTGAGTATATGTGGTGCTTGTTTTTCCATTCTTGGGATACTTCACTTAGTAGTATGGGTTCCAGCTCTAACCAGGAAAATATAAGATGTGCTATATCACAGTTGTTTCTTAGAGCTGAATAGTACTCCATGGTATACATATACTAGATTTTATTAATCCATTCTTGGATTGATGGACACTTGGGCTGTTTCCACAGTCTTGCAATTATGAATTGTGCTGCTATAAACATTTGAGTGCAGGTGTCTTTTTTGTAGAGTGTCATTGGATCTTTTGGGTAGACGCCCAGTAATGGGATTGCTGGATCAAATGCTAGATCCACTTGTATCGCTTTAAGGTATCTCCATATTGCTTTCCACAGAGGTTGAGGTTTTTTAACACCCATTTCTAAAAGTAAAATAAAAGATAAGACATACTATTTTTCCCCTTGGCCAGTATTATAGTAGATGGATAGTATAAAAGTCCCTCTAACTTCAAAACAATTAGATCATAGACATGGCATACTTTTTGAGGCAGTGCTAGTCTCATTTGAGGTAGCAAGCAGTGGTCTCCAAGGCTAACTTCTCCGTAAATAAGTAAGCAAACAAAACATGAAGGAGTAGGAGAAATGCAAGCAGCAAGTAGAGGCATAGTGGATATTAGTAGCATAAAAGCTATCTGAATACTGAACTTTGGGCCAGAATCAAGGTGAAGAAACTGAGACTAAGGTTTCTGAGTGAGACCATTCATCTGAAAAAAATTAAAGAGAACCGCCATATACCTGGTGCTTTCCATCTACCAGAAGAAGCTGGTTTGTCTCTGTAGGAAAGTTATTCCAATTCAGACCAGCAGGACTCCCACACATTAAAATAAAGCATTTAGTTCACCATCAAAGATAAGAAAACACAGGTGTAGCCAAGGCAACATGAATTACAGTCAGTAGAAATAAAATACCATATTTAGACCACTAAGAGGTAAACAAAGAGGAATGTAGAGGATTTAAGAAGCTGTTTATAAAATTAAAGAGAAGCAAAAGACAATCACAAAGATGAGAAAGAAAGAACTGATTAATTGAAGTGTATAGGCATATTTGAAAGAAAAATTGAACTGATTAAAATGAAAAATATATAATTTAAAACTATAAAATCAACAATATAGTAAAATCACAAAATATACATAGGTAAAACTGAAAATATATCTGAAGAAATTACTTGCTTATAAATAACATTTTCAACATATTTTGAAAGTATAGCTAACAGGATTTGTTCATGAATTGGAGACAGTTTACAAAAGAAAGAGAAGTCAAGAATAACCCCAAATTGGTGAAGAAAAGAGAAGTTTCAAAGTTGAAGTCATGAAACACTCCAACATTAAAAGGTGATGAAAATGGAGAGGAGGAGAAATTTGAAATTTTTGTATAGGACATTATCATATATAGAGAAACACTTGTGAAGAAGAGTAATCTTTTAGTGAGAAAACCTGAGTTTGAGTTGAGGCTTTATTCTAATGAGATGGGTGGACTTGGGCAAGTTACCTAGTCATATTAAGGAAACTCATCATTGGTTCTTCACACAGCTGTTCATATTCAGTTAATATTTAGATCTAACTTAAATGGAATTTTCCCCAAGAGGTCTCCTCTGTGCATTCTTACCAATCATCCAGCCCACTTACTCCCTACTACCACGTCTTGGTTATTTCATTTGCTATGCTTAATCTCAGTCTAAAATTTTTTAATTTTATTTGTTTGTCTACTTCCCTTTTACTGCCAGGCCAGAAATGTATATTTCATGTAGATAGGTATTTTTCCTTGTTCCTTATTTTGTCTTTCTACTGTGATGTCTGGAATATAGAACAACATCAATACGCAACCAAGAAATAAATGAATGGATAACTCAAGAATGAGAAACACTGAACTGAAAACTTGCTTGTATCCTAAAAGACATTCCACTGGCTAAGCAAATTAAGTTATATTCTTAGGAAGAATTAAATATTTATAATGAAACTTAAGAATGCTCCTCAATTTTCTAAAAGAAAATAATTTATATTTTTAGATGCATACATTTCTAGTAATCTGTGCATTTATTATTCTGTCTAGCCATAGATGCACCCAGTCCAGACATTTTAAAACATTGGTCAAAATCTTGCATATCATCTACAGAAAAGAAACATCAGTTCCAGGCTGGGCGCAGTGGCTCACGCCTGTAATCCTAGCATTCTGGTGAGGCCAAGACGGGTGGATTGCTCAAGGTCAGGAGTTCGAAACCAGCCTGAGCAAGAGCGAGACCCTGTCTCTACTAAAAATAGGAAGAAATTAATTGGCCAACTAATATATATAGAAAAAATTAGCCAGGCATGGTGGCACTTGCCTGTAGTCCCAGCTACTCAGGAGGCTGAGGCAGAAGGATAGCTTGAGCCCAGGAGTTTGAGGTTGCTATGAGCTAGGCTGACGCCATAGCACTCACTCTAGCCTGGGCAACAAAGCAAGACTCTGTGAAAGAAAGAAAGAAGAAAGAAAGAAAGAAAGGAAAGAAAGAAAGAAAGAAAGAAAAAGAAATAACAGTTCCATAGGGTTATAAGAGAAATTCTTCCTCCAACAATACACAGAAATGCCTGCACACACAAACACACACACACACATTTTATGGTCTCCCTTTTGCCTTCTGAAACATGTCATTGATAGGTTTGGATTATTTTTCTACTCATGAGGTCTTTCTACATACCTCTAGAATCAAAATGTTACTACATGCAACACCATATCTATATTCCTAAGAGAAGTGCTTTGAATTATCCCCATCCCTTGTCCCCTTAGCCACATGTATTCAGAATTGTGGAGAATTTGCTTCAATTTGGCAGATAACTATGACAAGGAATCTCTTTTGTCATCTCTTCTGTGTTTGCTAATCAGACTCTGTAAATACCTGGGAAAAGAACACTAAGAATTTTGAATAATGGAATTTCATAAAATTACAGATATAAATATGTACATTTTGTTTTTATACACTGCTGGTGGGACTGCAAACTAGTTCAACCTCTGTGGAAAGCAATATGGAGATACCTTAAAGCAATACAAGTGATCTACCATTTGATCCAGCAATTCCACTACTGGGCATCTACCCCAAAGATCAAAAGTCACTTTATGAAAAGGACACCTGCACTCGAATGTTTATAGCAGCACAATTCACAATTGCAAAGTTGTAGAAACAACCCAAGTGCTCATCAATTCATGAGTGGATTAATAAAATGTGGTATCTGTATACCATGGAGTACTACTCAGCTTTAAGAAACAATGGTGATCTAGCACCTCTTGTATTTTCCTAGATAGAGCTGGAACCCATTCTACTAAGTGAAGTATCTCAAGAATGGAAAAACAAGTACCACATGTACTCACCAGCAAATTGGTATTAACTGATCAACACCTAAGTGGACATATAAGAATAACATTCATCGGGCATCAGGCAAGTGGGAGAGGGGAGGAGGGGATAGATATATACAAACACAATGAGTGAGATGTGCAACGTTTGGGGAATGGTCACGCTTGAAGCTCTGACTCGAGGGGGGAGGGGGTCATGGGCAATATAGGTAACCTTAACATTTGTACCCCCATAATATACTGGAAAAAAACTTATAGAAACAGAAAATTTATCAAACTATCATAATCAGAAAGCACATTTTTATAAAGAGAGAGAGAGAGAGAAAGAGACAATTCTCACAGGAAATCAAAGCATTATTATGGAGAAAATATGCAGTTACTTAGCAAAGGTAGTAAATGGCATGTTTGCAGCTTCCCAAGCAGCCACCCAGCCACATAAATTATTTAAAGACCACCATCTTGACTTTTATAGCTAAATAAACTCTGTGGACACTCATGCTCTCTTTGATGTCAGTGCCCTGGATTTATGATCTCTTCATCCTAGAATAAAAGAGCTTTTTAATTTGCCCATGAATCGAAGGATCTCTGGTTGTATTATTTATTAAAAATAAACGGATTGAGCAAGATTGAAAAATCTTTGAGAACTTCCTTCTAAAATCTCTTTTGAACAGTTTTATGGAACATTCATTTTTCAAAAATGTATCTCTAGTGTTATACAAATATTGATTTTTTCTTCTTTTTATATTAAGTTATTTATAGAAAAGGTTACAATTATTATATAAGTGACTTTATTAAGATATTGTACTTTTATTAAAGAATTTGTAATTTCCGCTGAAAATATTACTCCACAGCATATACATTTAATTCCTTTTCTATATAGTAATGAGTTTTTAGGAATCAGTACCAGTAGAAAATACATAAGTACATTTGAATTTGTCCTATAATCCTGTGTTAAACATTGTATAATTTAGATATAAAATTTTATAACCTTTCATTTTTAGCAAAGTAAAAATTATGACAAGTAAATATATCCCTCATATTTATTGGAAAACTGATAAATGTATTTTAGAAATCACTCATTTCCTGAATATAGACAGTACGATGATTCGTATTTATTCAACATTTATATAGTAGTATAACTGTTTTGTGATCTATTCTGTTGTATAATTGTAATTTTTTTGTCATTCCTTTTTTATTGTAATTATATTTATCAGTGTTTCACTTTCAAATGCTGTCACTTATAATGTTTTAATTATTTCGAATTTGGCCAATAGGAGCCCTTTCAAGCTGACTTTTGTGTCTTTTTGAACAACTTTCTCCATTAGGCTTCCTGCTGGTTTTCTTGTACAAAAAGATTCTCAGGTTCATCTTGTGTTTTCTCCACTATACTCTTGGAATGTGTCTACGAACCCTGGTTTATTTTAGGGGGGGTATATGAAAAACAAAATCTAGGTTTCTGAGTTTTAGGAATACTCATTACTACTGTGATGTGTGTACCTTTCAGGGCCTTAAAATCATAAGTTCATATTGATGTGTCTAACTCAAATTTAACAAGACAGAATATTTTTCTTAAATTTTGATTTTATAATTTCACCTCTTTTAACATAAAAAATCTTAATCACTATTAACAATAATATAGTTACTTATTTGCTTTGTCCTGTAATTTGAATATAACTGTTACAAAATTGCTATATTATATCTATATAACTAGCCAATACTTTTACTAACAATAAAGCTACAAAGAGAAGTTTAATATTCTCTGACATTTTATTTTTATTTGTAAAGAGTATTTCACTAATGATACATGGTCAGAGTTGTGCTCAAAACCCATGTTAATTTTTTTTTTCCTGTGTGGTTTTAGTACTAATTTGATATAAAGTTAGGTTTAACTCAAATCATTCCCACTCCACTCTCCTTTCTTCCTGCATTTTTCTTAGTGTCCACCCCCAGTCTTACCTTGACAATATCCTGCTTGGATAATCTTGATTATATGTTTTCTTTCCTTCTTCTATGACTCTGCTGAGTGTTACTGAGGGAATCATGTAACATCCTGGTTATGTTCAATATATATTGATGATTTTTACTTGACCAGATGCCTTACTTATATTTTATAATTACTTTTATTATCTATGGTTGACCTTCTATCATAATTACCAAGATTGCCTCCTAAATTTTCCTCTTTTTCACTTCAACAAAGTTCTTATTTACAGCAATTACCTTGTCTTGTTTTATTAAGATAAACCCAACTGTATGATTAATATGTAGAATCTCAACATTTGGAAATTTGAAGTTATTTTCTCTGAATTAGTCTTCTCTTTCTTAAATGTTTAGAGATTTCAATGGGATTTTCCAGTGTAAAGTCAAAGCTACAGGGCTGGATGGAATATCCTGGGTCACCCAAAGAGGCTTTTCTTAGTTACAGGAGGTCCACATTGCCATAACTTGCTTTATTCAGAGGGTATGTTTTGGTATTCCCTAGACTACTGGATAGTTAAAATATTCACCAATGGCAGGTTTCTGAATATTTAGATTTTATCTCTCACTTCCTGGCATACACGTATCTTTCCAAGGCATTAAGAATGCTTTCTCCTTTCTGCTTCTCATTTCTAATTGATATGATGTCATTAATATAGAGGATCACAGTTAGATTCCATGGACTATATAGATAATCAAGATCCTTTGGGGCTATATTATATTAGCAAGAGAGTTATTAATAGTATAATAATATAGTACTTTTACATGTTCTAGGTTAATTAAACTTCTGGATTTTCCTCTTTATAGATTTGAAAAGAAAGCATTTGGCTAATCAGTAGTTGCATATTAAGTATCAGAGGCTGTGCTGATCTGTTCTAGTAAAGATATGACATTCCTACCAGTATCTTAACATGGGATTAAGATCCTGATTTAACCTAGAATACTTGCTGAGGCTGTGGATTGAGTTTTGTTTTAATTCTGTTACTGTAACAATAGGTTTGGGCTTGATTTTCCACACAATCTACCTTACTGATGCGGAGTATAAGGGTCTCTTTATAGGCCCTTCACACTATGCCCTATCTTGTATGCCACTTTGTTCTTTCAGTAACCATTCAGTTCTTTCACCTTTTAGATCACTGTTGCCTTCATTTCTCCCAAATTCTAGAGACACTTCATAAACCAGTGCTTCCCCTTTCAATTATATCACATCTCAATTCACCAAAATAATGATGGTAGTACAACATGCTAATGGAATCATCACCCAATTTACAACCGGCTATTAGATTCTTGTTACCATCTGGTTGGTTTATGCTTCAAATTTATAACTCTGCCCTAATAATCTTATTGTTAGAGAAATTTCTAGTACTGAGTATCATAGATTGGGTTTCCCCAGAAGCTGCTTCTAAGGCAAGGACTGAGTGTAATAGTTTATTTGGGAATTTCAGAATTAAGGAATTAAGAAAGTGATTCAAAGAAGGGCAAATAGTTAAGATGCATTTCAAGGTGAAGCTACTTGAGCTTATTATCATAAAAAATTTGTGGAAAAAATACAAACAGGATGAGTGGCTTCCAGGCACTTCTACAAATAGAATTATGTATAGTATCCTCAACAATTTCTCAGTCATATTCAAATATAATACAGTTGTAAGATGGCCTATATTACAATACAAATTAATATATTTACATATTTTTATTTATTGTTGCCTAAGAAGAAAAGTGGTATCGCACTTTAATTTCTTTACCATATTAGTAAGCATATTTATCAATACGTATTTTTAATAGATATATAATATAAAATTTCTTCTCTTAGATTTGTTTGTTTTATGGTAGAATTCTTATTGAAATTACTTTCAGATTGTTTTATCCTACATTGAAAAACAGCACATTTAATAAATAATTTTGTAATATCTATTATGTGGATTTAATTTAATCATTGATTTTAAATCATTTCCAGATAACTTATATTTGCATACACAACATTTTGTGGATTTGTAGTCACCTAACATATCTTTAAAGTGAAGGTCAGAACATGTGTGTAGGGGGTATGTGTATTTTATTTAAAATATAAGATTGCTTACTTTATATCTTTTTTTAGGTTAATTCTCTTACTATTCGTAAAACATGACAGGTCAACTAAATTGGATTATGTAGGATAAAAGGCTCAAAGGATAACACTGAACAGATTTGCAGCAATATCACCACATTTGGAAGCATGGTTTAATAAAAAAGCTTTTTAAGCCATTCAGATATTGTTTTAAATCCTAGTGACATTACTTAAACTCTGAGTCTGCATCTATTAAGTGGAAAATTGAAAAGCTTTTGTGTACACTTCTAGATTGTTGTAGGATGAAATAAGATTATACATACTTTTATAGTTAACTCTTTACTTACCTTCACCTCCTTCAATGTATACTCTTATGCCATTTTTTCTTCTCCTTTATTGAGTAAAAATAATTCTGAGTGAATGAATGAATGAACTATAAAATATTTAGCAGGAAAACTTCCAGAGATGATATCAAAAGACAACTTATAGACTGGAAAAATATTTCAATGCATGTGACACTATAAGGATTATTTTTCTTAGTATTCAAAATGTTCATACAAATTGAAAGCATACAAATAAATGTTTTTACTGGGAAAATGAGCAAATGTAAAAAGACAATTCATAGAAAAGAAAATGCATATTATCAATAAACTTATGGGAATATATTTGATATTGCTAAAGGGAAATTTAAATACAAACTTCTTATTTACCAATTACTATTGATTACTGTATCCTTTCTAGATCAACTGTGTAGGTCCAATGTAATCACAGGGGCTCTTATAAAAGGGAGGCTGGAGAGTCATAATTCAAGAAGGTTTATTGCCACATCATTGTGTGTGTGAGACAGAGAGAAAACGAAAAAGAATGAGAGAGAGAGAGAGAGAGAAAGAAAGAAAGAGAGAGAGAGAGAGAGAGAGAGAGAGATGTGGAGATGCTAGAGTGCTGGCTTTGAAGATGGAGAAAAGGGCCACCAGCCAAAAATGCAAGTGGTCTTTAGAAGCTGTAAAAGGCAAGGATTCTCTGTCAGTGACTCTAGAGGGAATGAAGCTCTGCAAGTACCTGGATTTTATCCCTGTATTTTGGACATCTGACTTCCAGAACTATAAGAAAATAGGTTTAAGTCACTGAGTTTGTAGTAATTTTTATAGCAGCAATAGAAATCTAATACAGACGTCCTTGTCATTCAGGCCTTTGCAACTAAAGTTAAGGGGTAAGTTACAGTGCTGTGGGAGTACAATAAGTAAGGAAATATCTAGAATATTCACAGTGTTGGAGCAATTTGCTTGTACATGATTTTCTTGGAGGCTGGAGCTACAACCTGCGGCTAGCAGTGTGATTGACAGTCCCCAGACAGGGATTTCAGCTCCAAGTCCCTCTTGAATCAGTCTCATTTTCATAAGAACACAACAAATTCAACACAAAGAAAGGAAACATGTGAGGGTAATTAAATTTTAATTTTCTCTTCTTCCAAGAATCAACAATTTTATTAAAAAAAAATTCAGAGTTATGGTTTAAAGAAGGGTTTGCCTTGTCAAAAAAGGACTTCTCGAGATGACATTCTGCTATTTCTTATTTTCTCTCCATCTGTGTCTTGCATAGTAAATAGATTCTCACTCTACAAGTCAAAACAAGATTTTTTTTTTGACAGTGTTGAAGTTCAATCTTCACTTTAAAAATCAAACTGTTCTTTCTGCTTCACATCTAGTATAACTGATAATAATCACTGAAAATTTTACAAATCAGATGTGCCCTGGTAGTCCGGTTTATACATGCAACTATAAAAAGATGTTGCTTGCCTCTTTCACAGATAGTCTAATTTCACTGTGACAACAATAGCAATCAGATGATTTGAAGATACGTAGAATATGTTCTGGGAAATGTTTTAGGAACAGATAAGAAAATAAGTATAGAAGTTACAAAAAATATCAATTTATGCCATCTAGGAGAAAGTTACCAAAACATGTTAGGAAAAAATGAAACCTATTCTTATTTAAAATGAATACCAATTCGCTCATATAGAGCCTATGCCAAAATTTAAAGCAAACTAAGTATTACTTATGGGAATCTTTAAGTCATGCACTTTAGTAAATGTATATGGTATGTAAGATCATATTTTGGCTTTTAGTAAGTTTATTACTATTACCTTTATGTGATTAGATATTTCTAGAGGATTTCAAATAGTTCATTTATAATGTTCTTTAAATTTTTTTTCTACTTTTCTGCATTAATTTTTGCTGCCTACTAAAATAAGTTTAATCCAGGTAAACTTCAAACTAGTCCACTGAAAATTCTGTTAGTTATGTTTCAAGCAAAACAGTCTTAATATGTCATTACAAAAATAAATACATATTTATGCTATCTATTTCTATATCTATATATCTAGATAGGTGGATAGAATATACGTTTTCCTGTGTCTTTAAAGGACTTCACAAATGTTGCCTAGGATTTTGAAACTCTGTGAATAGCAAATATTATTAAAAATGAAAGGAGAAGGGAGTAAAATCTCAATAGATATTATGAGTGTGATCACAGCTTTAAGAAATCTAACAATCACTTTTGTAGATTTATAGTTTGCCTTCTTCCTGCTTCAACTCTTATCACAAATGTAATTGGAAGTCAGTACTGTCTCTTGTAAACAAACAAACAAACAAACACTAAACAAGCAAATCAAAAAGGCTCCCTCCACCCTTGGTGAGAAGAAGCCTGGCTGCCTCCCCTGAGCTAGGCTTCTCTGCTTCTCTGTGTGATAGTGAACAGCAGTGCTTGCATAATGAAGAATATAGCACTAGGGAGTAATGCTTGTGGTGGGTAGAAGAATGATTGCTAAAGCAGACGCTATTAAGAAACTATTCAGTGTGGTGCTGGTGGCCTTCTTTTGTGTCTCCTTTATACCTGCTGCCTGGATTCATGATCCTATCCAGTCACTGCAGGCATTGTGGTTTGTTTCATGTGGCTTCTGATAGATAATGAACATGTTAGTTTTATCATAAGTAATGAAAGCTACAAAAATATAGATGCAGACTTTCTTAAATGTTCATCCTTTCCTTTCTGCTCCACTATCTTACTACTTCTGCCTTTAGGCTCTCTGTATATGGCTATAATCAGCTATTTCAGAATTATTCACTGCTTATAACGTGGACAGAAGAAAATATTGCTGTTTTTTTTTTTTAACATTATCTCTTTGAACTTTGCACCCTCAACAATAGCTATAAAATATCTCATTTACAACTCTTTAAACATAATATTGTGAGTATTGTGGTATATGTCTTTATCCTGGACTTTAAATGTGGTATTAAAAAGTTTAGATTTATCATTTTAAGTCCAATGCTAAACATGAATAGGTGTTTATAAAATGTTTGAAGCAAGCTGAATTGAGTATTATCCAGTGACATATATTTCTTTATGTTCTTATCAAAACTACATTGATACTATAGATACTGATAGAATTCCAAAATTATGCCTCTTCTTCCAGGATTGGGAGGTGAATATTATCAGATTCTAAGATCAGGGCCAAACATTTCAATGACAAATCTGGGACTTAAGTTGCCATCATTAAGATGGAGCCCTTTACTATTGTCCGCCCACTTTAGAATGTTATGAGAAATGACTGTACTGTCAAGGTTTCGATTGTAACAATAGAAGTAAGGCTAACTCTAGCAACAAAAGAATTTATTACAAGGTTATTTATTGGAAGGAATTTGGGGAGCTTTGAAGGTTCAAGGAGAATATTGGGAAGCTTACAAAGACTCAAATAGAAGCTCAAAGAGATGAGAACAACCCAAATTCTGCCACAGTAAGTCTCTGCCCAGGATTCTGCCACTAGTGACCACCAGCAGAGATATCTGCAGCTACACCTGCATTCATCTTTAATCTTCATCATAGCCTGTTCGATAGTAATCAGAAACTTGCTTGTTCCTTGGAATCATTTTTCAAGATTCAAAGCTCAAAATGAATTGTAAAAGGCACAGGTCACAAAAGCAAAAACAGACAAAGTTGATTGCATCAAACTAAAAGCTTCTGCACAGCAAAGGAAACAGAGTGAAAAGACAGCCTACATAATGGGAGAAAATATTTGCAAATCATATATCTGATAAAGGATTAATATTCAGAATGTATAAGGAACTCAACTAACTCAATATCAAGAAAAAAATAACTGGATTATAAAATGAGCAAAAAACCTGAATAGAAAATTTCCCAAAGAAGACTTACAGATGCCCAACATCACTAATCATTAGGGAAATGCAATCACCTCACACCTGTTAGCATGGTGGCAATTATCAAAAAGACAAAAGATTAGTGTTGGTGAGGATGTAAGGAAAAATGATCCTTTGTACAATGTTGGTAGGAATAAATAATACAGCCATTATGAAAAATAGTATGGAGATTCCTCCAAAAACTTAAAATTGAACTGCCTTATGATTCATAAATCCCTTCTTTGGGTATATATACAAAGGAAATGAAATAACTACCCCATAAAGATATCTACTCCCTCGTGTTTATTGCACCATTATTCACAACAGTCAGGCAGGAAAACAATCTAAATGTTCACTGATGGATAGATGAAGACATCGTGAGATACACATACACACACATCTATATGTATGTAAAATGGAATATAATTGATCCTTAAAAAAAAGAAGGAAATCCTGCCATTTGTAACAAAATGGATAAACCTGGATGACATTATGCTAAGTGAAATAAGTCAGGCACAGAAAGACAAATACTGCATGAACTCACTTATATGTGGATTCTAAAAATGTCAAACTCATAAAAGCAAAGAGTAAAATAATGTTTTCCAGAGACTAGAGTTGAGGGAAATACAGAGATGTTGGTCAAAGGGCACAGAGTTTCAGTTATGTGGGATGAATAATTTCTAGAAATCTACTATAAAACATAGTGACTATAGTTAATAATACTGTATCAAATACTTGAAATTTACAAAAAGAGTAGGCCTTAAATGTTCTTATCTTTCTCTCTCATGCACACAAAAGTACCTATGTAAGGTGAAGGATGTGTTAATTAGCTTGATATTGGTAATCATTCCATAATATATACATATATCAAAACACCCCATTGTATATCTTAAATATATATAATTTTTATTTGTCAATTATATCTCAATAAAGCTGGAGAAAATTTTTAAAAATTATCTAACAGGATGGATGTGGGTAACATAAAAACAATTTTCATGTCAGGTGGTTAAGAGTTAAAGTAGGTACCCCTTTTAATTTAAAGGGGAAAAAAATAAAGTAAGAAAGGAGTTAGGATATGAGACTACAAAAATGACAAAGGTTTATTTTATTGACTCCCTGAGGTCCCAACCCATCTGAGATCCAACTTTGTTACTAAAACACATCTCTTGGAACTTTATAATTTCAGGATTTTTTTCACACTTAAGTTACAAAATATGTAGAGTAGGAAAATGAATGTGGGCAATTGATGGGTTTAGTTTCAGAACACTTTTTTTTTTCATTATTTGTCTAAAGAGAGTATACCTTCTTATATTCAGGGGCTTTATTTGGATCTTGTTTGTCATAGGGTTTGCCAAAACCTTTCACATCCAACATCCCTACATGCAGTGTCCAGCATACAAACATACGCTAATAAAAGATAAAATGTGTGCAAGTTAAGACAATTCATAAAAACCTATTTAGCTCACAATAGAAAATAACACTGTTCTAATATTAAGAATCGAATTACTCAACAACACAAATTTTTATGACATTTCAAGGATGTTTGTTGGGAAAAGCTGGCTTTCTTGGAGAAAGATAAGGACATATGAATTTTGCAGAAGAGAAAGAATTTCCAATGTTCAGCAGAAAAGATCTGAATATAGGGAGGAAGTAACAAGGGACAAAAGGATATAAAGATGTACATGTGTTAGATTATTGGAACTGTAATTCACAGGACCCATGAAATAAAATATTATAAGGGCAAAATGGAGAAAAATACAACCCATCAGTATACAGTAAGCAGGAAAAGCCACTAGGAGTCACAATAGACCCAGAACTATTATTTGGTGGAGAAGATAGAAGTAAGGATGAAAAATTAATTCTTCACTGGAAGTACATGATATTTATAATCTAAAAAATTTTCCCAAACTAGATGTACATCTATCAGGCATTGAATTATCTTGTATTTATAATGATATTTGACATTGATTTCTGAACACAAGTAATGGTCCTTAAGAGTTTCTTAAGAAACAAAGAAGGTAAGAAAAATACTAGCTAACTAACCTATTAAGACCATTCCAAAACTGCTATGATGTGTCCTCACGTCATAAATGAAAACTAGTTGCCTATTTTTTTCTGTTTCTCTCACTCTATATGAATGAATAATAAAACATATTTCAAGATGTGTATTAGTATTTGGAAAAAATAACTGTGCTAAATAATCACCTAAAATTTTACATTTAAAATTTTTGTTTGCACATAAATCTAGGATTTTCTTGATTTTTATCCATGCTAGAAAAAGTGTATTTGAGATTTTGTCTTAACTTGAGAAGTCCAGTTAATTAAATTTTAAAACTATTTTCATAGATATTACCACATCAATCTTTAAGACAACTAGATAAATATTTTGAAAATTCATTTTTCTTGGGAAAACACAGCTCATGACATGGCACAGATGCTGGATTTCAGCTCTTTCTCACTCAGCTCAAATGGATATTTTTGTATAGTGCACAACCTGCATAACCATATGTGGCTGCTGTTTAAGGAATATATAGAAGATTCACAGGGAAATGTTATTTCCTAACTCAATCAAAATAATCCTAATCTATCTCTATATATATAGATGAAGATTCTTACACCATTCATGTATTTACAGCACATTACTCACTGCATGTTTAAAAAGCTCAATACTCTGGATGTCGTATAAAGAAATAATAATAACAGCTCCCATTTTTAAGTACCTTCTTTGTACCAAATATTGCAGCACCACTAGACACACACACACACACACACGTGATACATGTGCCATTATATATATATATATATATAATATAATATATATATATTTTTTATATATAATTTTTTTTCTCAAAAAATTCTAAGGGTGGTAAGCTTTCATAGCTTGGTAAAAGAAATTGTGTATATTCTTTTCTCCATCAAGGACGTAGTTTTGTCCCAATAATATATGCAAAGGCTTTCGGCGATCTCTAGAGATCCACGTGTCTCATTGTGACCTATATTTTGATTCAATTTTTAAACTGCTTTTTGAGGCATGAGTATACACTGCCATTTCACCCTATTTCTGCATATCTGTGTATCTATGTCAATAAGACTGTCCCATATTGTGAATGCCTGAAGCAGAACAACTGGAGAGTTTATATCTAGTATCTATCTATCTGTCATCTATCTATCTATCTATATCTGGTGTGTGTGTGTGTGTGTATGTTTGTGATATATATATGGTGTGTGTGTGTATATATATATATATATCTGTTTGTGATTCATTCATCATTCTGGGTATCTGGCTTACTTGCATATTCAATCCCTCTGTTGTGCCTGCATACAAGCAATATCTGTTACCAAGACAAACTATGGACAAACTGTCTTGTGTATCATTAACATGTATTAATTCCAAAGATTTAAACAAAATATTTATTTCCTCTTAAGTTACTTTGAAGAGATTCAAAACCAGGCTCCAAATATCCTTTTTGTTCTGCCTCCTTTCCTACCTGTATTGCCTTCTATCTTTCTGTCCTCCTCTCTTCATTCCTTAACCCAGGTCCTGGGGGCAAAGAGAGAAGTGTAAACCCTTAAGACCCTCTTGTAGCAACTTCTCAAAGTATTTATTGCTAGTATGGACATATTTTAGTATATGATTATTCCAAACAACAGCATTAATGAAAACATATTTTTCAACCAGAGCTGAGAAGAGAAAGAAACACAGTGAGTGATGGATGCAGAAAGCCTTGTTCTAATTATCAAACATAATGAAAGAACTGAGATTTGGAATGCTCACATATAGTCTAAATAGATTAATTTGTTTTTTTTTTATAAACTAGAATTCTCCACGATCACTAACAGCATTGAAAATGCTCTCATCTTCAAAAAGTGCATTACTTGAAAAGTACAACTATGATCAGAAAAGTTTACTTTCAGACTTGAAACAGTACTGTTTCACTGCACATTTGTTCAGCCTGGTTAAGTTCTAAAAATCAGCTCTGCTTATTTCACAGAGGAAAAAACAATTGTACTATTATCATCAATGCTGAGCTGTGAACTTCCAAAAAGCAAGTTGGATTTTATTCTACCTAATACAGTATCAAAATGCTGCCAGCAACATACTGATCTAAGTATTTTTATTGTTGGTGATGATATACAAAATGGAAAGCACATAGGTTGATTTTCAAATAAGCGGTTAAACTTGCACTACTGACTACATTAACAAAAGAGAAAAAAACGACCTTGGGAACTAAATGAGTATGATAGGAAGTCATTGATGGGAAGTAAACTAGAGCACCAGGATATCATGTATTTGGAATTACTGTACTTCAAATTTTTAACAAAAAGCAGGTTACATAGGCATTTTTTTAAAGGAAGTTAAGTATTACTTTTGAATAAAATGTGATATTCTTCTTAAAGTTGATTCTAGTGGTGCTTTGGTATGTTTAAGTAACAGGTGATCAAAGACTATAAATCTGCATAGTATTTTTCTGCAAAATAGCCAATAATAAAATATCCGGTAATAAAAATTCTTAACAATTTTTAGTAATAAGTCACATGGAAAGAGGGAAGAGTAAAACAGAAAATCTATGTTTTAAAATAATTTGACATTTAGACTAATTTAGATATACTTGAATTTATAACAAATTATGTAATAAGCAAAATTTGATGTTCTGAATCTTTTAACAGGGGCATTGTCAGTTCCTAAAGTAATAGAATAATTAGCCATAGGCAGAATAGCTCAGAAAAGTGTAGGTGAATCTAGTCATTGTATGATTTTCACAGAATCTTTTAAAAATAAATTATGTTGGGTTGTTATCCATAAGATGCATGTATATAAAAATATATACACTACACACACAAATGTGCATACACATATATAGCTTATGTAATCCAGTTTAATCATGTTTGTAATATTACCTCTTTTAGCATCTTCTGCTTCAAAAATATTGCTTTACATATTTAACAGTTGCATTTATTTATTTATTTTTTATTTCAGAGTATCATGGGGGTCAAATGCTTTGATTACATAAATTGCCTTTGCACAGCCCGAGTCAAAGCTACAAGCTTCACAAGCTTTCCCACCCCCAAGATAGCATGCACCCCATCCCTAAAGTGTGAATTTACTCATCTCCCTTCACCCCTCCCACATGCCTGCCACTCTATGAATGTTACCTCCCATATGTGCACATTATGTTGATTGATTAATATCAACTTAATGGTGAATACATGTAGTGCTTGTTTTTCTACTCTTCTGATACTTCATTTAGAATACTGGGCTCCAGCTCCATCCAGGATAATACAACATGTAGCTCACCATTTTCTTTTATGGCAGTATAGTACTCCATGGTATACAGATACCACATTTTATTAATCCACTCATGTATTGATGGACACTTGGGTTATTTTCACATCTTTGCAATTGTGAATTGTGCTGCTATAAATATTTGAGTGCAGATACCTTTTATATATAACATCTTTTCTTCCTTAGGGTAGATGCCCAGTAGTGGGATTGCTGAATCAAATGGTAGTTCTACTTTTAGTTCTTTGGGTGTCTCCAAAGAACAGTACTTTCCATAGAGGTCGTACCAGTTTGCAGTTCCATTAGCAGCATATGAGTGTTCCCATCTCGCAGCATCCACACCAGCATTTGTTTTTTTGGGACTTTTTGACAATAGTTGTTCTTGATGGAGTTAAGTGATATCTCATTGTGGTTTTGATTTGCATTTTCTTGAAGATTGGAGATGTTGAGCCTTTTTTAGTATGTTTGTTGTCCGTTAGTCTATCTTTATTTGAACAGTTTCTGTTCATGTCCTTTGCCCTCTTTTTAATGGGGTTGTTTGATTTTTTCTTGCTGATTTTTCTGAGTTCTTTATAGATTCTAGTTATCAGCCCCTTAGTGGATGTATTGCATGCAAATATTTTCAACCATTCTGTAGGTTGTCTATTCATTCTAATGATAGTTTCCTTGGCTGTGCAGAAGCTTATTAACTTGATCAGGTCCCATTTATTTGTTTTTGTTTTTGCTATGATTTCTAGAGAGGCTGTGTGTTTCTAAGAATTTGTCCATTTCCTCCATGTTTTCAAGTTTATGCAGATAGTAATTTTTATAGTATACATAGATGATAATTTGTATTTCCATTATATCAATTGTAATTTCTCCTTTTGCATTCTTGGTTGAGCTAATTAGAGTCCTTTCTCTTCTCCTTCTGGTTAATCTAGCAAGAGGTGTGTCAATTTTGTTTATTGTTTAAAAGAACAAACTTTTTGTTTCATCAATCTTCCATATGGTCTTTTGCTATTGATTTCATTTAGATCTGCTCTGATCTCAGTTATTTCTTTTTTCTAATGGGTTTGGTTTGCTCATCTTTTACCAGTTCCTTGAGATGATTCATTAGATTGTCAATTTATTATCTTTATTTGTTGTGGATGTAGGCATCTATGGCTATCAATTTTCATCTCAGGACTGCTTTAGCTATACCCCACAGATTTCGATAACTTGTGCCCTCTTTATCATTTAGTCCAAAGAATCTGTTGATTTCCATCTTAATTTTCTCCTTGACCTGACTATCATTCAGCAATAGGTTGTTTAATTCCCATGACTTTGTACAGAAAGGAGTGTTCCTATTGGAGTTGATTTCTAATTTTATTCCACTGTGCTCTGAGAAGACGCATGGTGTAATTTCTATTTTTTAAAAAATTTTTGAGACATGTTTTGTGGCCATAGGATGTGATAAATCTTACAGAATGTTACATGAGCTGATGAGAAACATGTATATTCAGTGGTTTTGGTTAGAATGTTCTGTAAATATCTGTCAGGCCCATTTCTTCTAGAGTTCTCTTTAAGTCCATTGTTTCTTTGTTTATTGTCTATTTATAGGATCTGTCCTGTTTTGTCACAGGAGTGTCGAAGCCCTTGGCTATTATGGTGTTGCTGTTTATCATTTTGTTTAGATCAAGTAGGATTTGTTTTATCACTCTGGGCATATCTGTGTTAGATATGTAAATATTTAGAATTGTTATTTATTCTTGTTGAATTCTTTCCTTTATCACTATAGAGTGACCACTTTTGTGGTCATTACTTTTGTTGATTTGAAGACTATAATGTTTGTAACTCCTTTTACACATTTACATTTTTCCCTGTAGAAAATGGCTACACAATGATTACACATCATCAACCTTAAGTCAGCAAAGTTAACAATATCCCATTTTGGTTGTCTTTTACTAGTTTATCCTAAAGTTTCATGCTATGCATATCTCTTGGATTGGCTTTCTCTCTCTCTGGGACCCAGGCTGATGGTACAGCCCTGGCCAAGGGCATGTCAAGTTATTGGCAAGGCAAAAGAAGCATGGTGGAACCATCTATCTGATAACTACTAATGATCATGCTTGGATAGCTTGCCTCGCTTCCACTCACATTTTATTGGTCAAAGAAAGTCACATGGCCAAGTCTGGTGTCTATGAGATTGGGCTAGTAGATGAGTCTTATAGAGAAAAGTTTGAATATTTTGCCAGTAATTCATATTACTCTAATACTCGAATACAGGTATTCAAACAGTACTGCATTCATTGACTTATCTATTGTGCCATTTAGAACTTTATTCTCTTACCTCAATTCTAAAACTGTTCTTGTGCAGGGCATCTTTATGATGGCATATCTAATAGACACTTTTATGTTCTGATATTTTCGATCTCTTAGAAGTATTCAAGTTTCCCACTCTTTCCTCTCTTTTTCCTTTTGACTTGATTCAAGACTCCATACTCTAGTGCTATTATGCCTAATTCTCTTTTACTCTATTTTCCCCAGTATCCTTTGATAGCTTTTTTTCTACTATCTTCTGAATTTTAGAATAACTCAGGATTCCGTCCTAAAATCTCTTATGTGTTACTTTTATTGTTATTTTCTAATTTCTCCCTACTTGTTTTCATCTAGCCTAATAGTTTCAGATTCAATCTATATTCTGGTAACTCTTGAGTATGTGTCTTCAACCTTGACTTCATCTCTGAGTTTTATACATTTTGAATATCTCACAGTCATCTGAATTGTAATATATGTAAATATAAACACATGATGTCTCTTCATCCAAAGTGTTCTTCTTCATGTTTGATCATCTTGTTTGATGACATCCACATCCCTCAGATTCTTTAAACCAGGGATCATAGCTTTACTTTTTGCAAATTCCCTTCCCTCATCTTTTATACCAATCCATCATAAAATCTTATTGATTCTACTAGCAATATATGTCTGGAATTCATCCACTTTTCATCATCTCCCATGTAACTACACAAGCTATCATTCTGACATCTATATTTTTGCAACAGATTCTGAAATGTCTCCCTACTTCCACCCTTGCTTCCCTCCAGCCCATTCTCCTTAGAACAATCAAAGTAATACTTTTAAAATAATTGCAATGCCTTGCTTAAAATTCTTCAAGGGTTTTCTCTTGAATTTAAAGGAAAATCAAAATGTCTTAACTTGACTGATATGGTACAGCCTAATCTGGCTATTACCTATCTCTCTTATTAGCTACTGAAAAACCACACTGGCCTTTTTCCCGTTATTTAAGTATTACAAGATTTTAAAGGATTCCAAGCTGTCTTAGAGTTTTTCTTATATACTCGCTTTTCCTAAAACTTTCTTTAATCTACCCTCTTATGCCTAATGTCTTCATCTAATTGGCCTCAGGGTAATATTACTTCCCTATAGAGTCCTTCTTTAACACCCTGGCCAAAATTTATACTTAATTATAATTTATATTTTTCTATTATTATTTCACATAGTACTCTGATTTCTAAAAGGATTTTAGAGAGACTACCTCTATTTCAAGTTGCACAGCATCCTTAAGACAAGACATCTGTGGGTCAATGAGTCTTCACTCCTGAATCCCTTATGAATCGCATTCTGGATACCTGAGTCCAGATATCCTTTGCCTTAACAATCCTGCTTATAGGACTTCATTGAGGCCAAAGAGTAATGTTGGAGTTGGGGAGTAGGAAGGAAATGATGGGAGGCCAGGAGCCTCTGTTTGTGCTGTTATCCTGGGTCCTATAAATATGAAGGGCAGGTTGGCCCATTGCATCCCTCTTTAAGTCAAGCGTATAATGACCTCAGCAAGCTATTTCTGTTCTGTCCCTCAGAGAAGAAAAAAAGTAACCATGAAAAAAATGAGTACATATTCAGCCCTTCCATTCTCCAGAGTCCTCACCTCAATCACACATATCTTTCTCTATGTTCTCATTATCTCTTTAACCACCTAAGGCACTTTTAAAAATTGTATTCCAAAACTTTTAAATTATTTCTGTTAATTTTTGTTCATAGTTTTATGGTATTTTGGTTATGAAGTGTAGACTATATAATATTTTCTTACTAGAATTTATTGAGGTTTCCTCTTTGACATGGTATATAATATTTATATAAATATTCCTTGAGTGCTAAAAATGTATTTAATATCCATCAGTTAAAATGGATATACAGTATATATATTGCATTTATTAATTTGTATATCTATTCAATATTTACTGTTGAATATCCATTATGTCATTTCACATGTTGAAAATGTAGCACAGTGATTCAGGCACTGCTTTCACAGTCCCTAGTCTTGAGAAACCCATACCTTAGTGAAGGCAATGATAAGTAATTATACAGATAACTACAATGGGATGACTGCTTTGATAGGTGCTATGGAAACACAGAAGAGAAGAGAAAAACCCAAGTTGAGAGCCACTGTCTGCATATCTGGAATAAGTGACATACAAGGTAAGAAAGAGTTCGGCAAAGAACAGGAGAGTGCTCCTGGGATAGCCTCCAGCACATGTGAAAAGCTGGAGTATGATGTTTGAGGAACTGGAAAAAAAAAAAAAAAAAAAAAAACTTAAGATAGAAATTATTGGTATAAGTACGTGGTAAAGAATAATCTCAGAGGAGCAACTTTACAATAAGTTGACTGAATACTCATGAACAAGTTTAAAGTAGGTTGGTGAGATGATCAAATTTTAGTTATAGAAAAATAATCTAGGTTACAAGTCATAAAACAGTTTAACAAGGCAAGACTAAGAAAAACAAAAGCAAATATGTTAGGAAGTTGTTATAGTAACCCAGGAGAGAGAGGAAGGTGAACTGAATGAAGTTACTGGTAGTAAGAGTAGAACTAAACAGACACACAAAGCAGAAGTTCATTCAAGCTTGGTCTTTTCTAGAATATATGAACCACCACATTGGAGGGTTTTCCTTTCAAATATATGAGGACAGGGAACATAATGAAGTGACTTATATTTTTCCACAGTTTCCTTAAATAATTGTATTTTCTCATGATTTATAATCCTTTTATGTGTTGATATCAGATATTGCTACTCACAATAGGCTTTTGTGAGTACTCTAGAATACCTCTCCTCTCCAAATTTTGTCCTTCTGCCTTCAGTTTCCAATATGATGCTATTACACATGAGAAAGAATTGTTAAACAACACAAATCATTTATAAAACACAGGCACCAGGTTATTTATAAAGTTTCATGTCTTATTCATTAGACTATAGAACAGAAAATGGGAGTAATTTTTTGTCTTCTATTGTTCTTTCGATGTTCCTCAACTCATTTGCACATCAGAATTGTTCTAACCTCTATCTGTACAGCTATATTTTGGAAATTTGAGGATGTCAGAAATATAAGTACTATGTGAGTACTATGTGAAATATGAGTCAATATGAGAAAATATTTACATGTTACACATTCAATAAAGGGTTGATAACTAGAATCTATAAAGAACTCAGGAAAATCAGTGAGAAAAAATCAAACAACTCCATTAAAAAGTGTTCAAAGAACATAGACAGAAACTTTTCAAAAGAAGACAGACTAATGGCTAACAAACATAAAAAAATGCTCAACATCTGCAATCATCAGGGAAATGCAAATCAAAACCACAATGAGATATCACTTAACTCCAGTGAGAATGGCTTTTATCAAAAAGTCCCAAAATGATAAATGTTGGTGTAGATGTGGAGAGATAGGAACACTCATACACTGCTGGTGGGACTGCAAACTAGTACAACTTCTGTGGAAAGCAATATGGAGATATCTCAAAGAGATACAAGTAGAACTACCATTTGATCCAACCATCTCATTACTGGGCATCTATCCAAAGGAAAAAAAGACATTCTATAAAAAAGACTTCTACACTAGAATATTTATAGTGGCACAATTCACAATTTCAAAGATGTGGAAACAACCCAAGAGCCCATTAATACATGAGTAGATTAATAAAATCTGGTATATGTATACCATGGAGTTCTACTCAGCCACAAAGTACAATGGTGATGTAGCACCTTTTGTATTATCCTGGATAAAGCTGGAACCTATTCTACAAAGCAAAGTATCACGAGAATGGAAAAAGAAGTATCACATGTACTTACCACCAAATTGGCATTAACTGAGCAACACTTATGTGTATATTTAGTAGTAACATTCACCGGGTGTCAGGCAGGTGGTGGGGGAGGAGGAGATGGGTATATTCACACCTATTGGGTGCAGTGCTCATTGTCTGGGTGATGGACACACGTGGAGCTCATATTCAGGTGGGGCAAAGGCAATATATGTAACTTAACATTTGTGCCCCTATAATATGCTGAAATAAAAAATTTTTTAAAAAGAAAAAAAATCATTTTTCTAATTATATTAGAAAAACACTTATATTTACACATATAGCTAAATATAATAGATAAAATAATTAAATAACTTATTTTTGTTAATAAAAATATATGTCAATGAAGAGGTAAGAAAGACATGCATGTTGATTTGGATTAGCTATCCATTACCTTACTCACTTTTGTATGAATTCCAAGAATTCAGCAATAAAATGGTTTGATAAAATTGGACTTTCTGATAGTTTTGAAAATTTTGATTTATGTTAGTTCGGTCTTTTATTGATTAGCCAAATTACACTGATTTAAATTTCCATTGTGATACAACCCTCTGGGTGACATTCATAGCTATTATACAGTTTCTATCGTAAGATTTACCACCATTGTTATATCTTGCCATTCAATCACTAAGTCATATTATATATTTTTTATCCCTATGCTTATTATATTTTTATATGAAAGTATGGAATGTAGCATATCTATCCATAATATCTGCCTATCTATATCTCTATATATCATCTATCAATCTATTTTTTTTAACCTTCATACCAGGTCTTGTTTTCCTGATAAGACTGTTTCTGATCAGTACAGTAACTGAATCTACTGCAGTAACTTTTTCTGACCTAGGAACTCTGAAGAAAGCCCTAGAGTTATACAAATCCTTTCTCTGACCTGGGATGCTGAGCAGGTTAAACTGTGCTTTTCAGAGAGCTTGCCGCCCTGATTCCCAAAGGGCTGTGCCTGCTGCATTATCAACACACAATGTCTTTGAACAGAATTGGCTTTGAGAGCACTGGCGCTGTTCCAAACCTCTGCCTCCTGTTTCCTGATCACTTGACTGCAAGGCATTAATAAACAACCAATGAATTAATTAATTATCTTTCTGTTTTAGGAAAGGATTTTCATTCTTGCCTATTATAATCTCAAGAGTGTTGGGGAAGACCATAATTCAAAGCTTTTGAAAATCAGGTACATCAGAGCCCTCTCTGTGTCAGCCATAATGGCAAGGCTACATGGGGAGAGCTTTCATACATGGAGGCTGATAAACTTCATCTGTATTCCTACGATAAGGAGATCCATTTCGAATTTTAAGTTTTTATATTCTGGTATATCTGGAGTAAATTACCCAAAGGGAAAAGTGACTTTTTTAGACATATACATATTTTCATTTCCAACAATTACAGTTTTAATTTATCTTTATTTTTATCTAATCACTGATACTTGAAAAATGTGACACTGTTTTCTGAATTTTCCAAAACACTTTCTTTCAAAGGACAAAATACACCATTAAACATTTTCTAATAAGAAGAAATATTCAGCTCAGTATTATAGATCAATAATTGAGAGCACAGAGAGCTTAATTGTTGATTCAAGGTCACATAGTTGGTCCTTCTTATTCCAGAAAATAAAATTACTATTCTAATTCTTCAATGTTGAACCTTAATAATTTTCATAATAATCCCAATTTGAGCTGTTATTTCCTTCTTGAGAAAAGGAAAATATACATCTTACATTAAGCTTTCTAAATAATTTTTGAGATTTTATTAAGTTTTGTTCTTTCTAAATGTACATTTATCTGCTTTTTTTTTTTTTTTTTTTTTTTGAGACAGAGTCTCGCTTTGTTGCCCAGGTTAGAGTGAGTGCCGTGGCGTCAGCCTAGCTCACAGCAACCTCAAACTCCTGGGCTCAAGCGATCCTCCTGCCTCAGCCTCCCGAGTAGCTGGGACTACAGGCATGCGCCACCATGCCCAGCTAATTTTTTTATATATATATATTAGTTGGCCAATTAATTTCTTTCTATTTTTTTATAGTAGAGACGGGGTCTCGCTCAGGCTGGTTTTGAACTCCTGACCTTGAGCAATCCGCCCGCCTCGGCCTCCCAGAGTGCTAGGATTACAGGCGTGAGCCACCGAGCCCGGCCTCAT
>VSMD01046163.1:0-28675 GCA_008750895.1 Mirza zaza
GTCTGCATCCACCATGCTGGTACCCCTCTCCAGCTTACATTCCAGATTGTCAATGTCACCCTTAACAGGCTGCATCTTGAACTGCAGGAGACACCCATTGCGGACTTCAGTGGACTCATCAATGCATTCAATTTTAACCAGTTGTACCAGACCATTGGCTCATAATTGCTTATGTGACCAAGAAAACCACAGGACTTTTTATCATAAACTTCTGTCAATACAGGTTTCCCCCCGCCAAACCTGTATTTGGCAATTGGCCTATTTGAAGTTTATTTTTTAATTTATTCTAGTTTAACTTGATTGGCTTGGGCCTAGTCATCATCTCCGTTCAGGTGATGTGAATTGTGGGCCTGTGGCCCATCTCATTGGTGGTCTCTCCCAGGTATGTGGCTTCTGAACATTTGGTAAGCCCATCTTTTGTGCCCTCATCCAAACATTGATTAAAATGTTTGACATAGAGCCCTGGGGCATGCACCTGAGACATCCACCTGAGACATCCATGTAGATTAATATCAAGCTGTCAGTCAATCATCTATAATGTTTTTGTTCAGCCACCTAGGAATAGATCTAATTGTGTTTCGGCCCTTGGGTGTAACCCCAGAGATATGGGCACATGCTGATAAAAACTGAGATCTCTTAGGAGCTGAAGCATATTCCAGAAGGGCTAGGGTGTCCTCAGGTCAGCCATTCTGAATGGGAACAGATAGTTGAGACATGGACTCTATAATTATGTGGGTGGTTTACTCCCAGCAAAGGCCTAGTTATCAATTGTCTCCTTTTTGCTACTCACAGATCCCGGACTCACTTCTTCTCACCAGCAAATTTTAGTAATCTCCTGGAGAGTTGGGATCAACTTGCGTAATATTTCAAGATTTTATCCTCTCACATAAAGAAATTAGTACAGAGAGATGCACCTTCACGTACACTCTTAGAACATGTATTTTAACTTTTTGGGTCTCTTTACCTATGATATTTTTAAAAAATCAAGTTAATACCTACAGAGAAATGCCCAATCTTAAGTGTGCAGCTCCACGAGTTTTAACAAATGTTTAATCCATGTGTCTATCACCAGTCAAGATACGATCCCGTTCATCACTCCAGAAAGTCCCCAGGGCCTCCTTCCAGTCAGTGCCCTCCCACCATGTGGTTTAAAACTCTAACACACTAACAGGTCTTACACACCACCCAAATATAATCGGTGGAGGAAATATCCTATAAAAATAAAATAAGACTGATACACATAATTTAAAAATAGGTACAGTTTAAAATTTCTAACTACTTTCACAGCACAGGTTACCAAGTGTTTATTACATTGTTTTCTCACATTTCCCATTGCATAATTTTTCTCTGAACATTTAAGTCCCATACCATTAAACCATTTGTTCTGTGTTGCAACCTGTATCTCTAGTATTTTATTTTATTTGCTTATTTTTATGTCAGAATATTGCGAGGGTATGAACACTTTGGTTACGTATGTTGCCTTTGCACTGCCCGAGTCAGAGCTACAAGTGCGTCCATCTTTCAAACACTGCACACTGCACCCATTAGGTGTGAATTTACCCATCCCCTCCTCCCCACTCCCACCTGTCCGACACCTGATGAATGTTACTTCTGTGTGTCCACGTAAGTGTTGATCAATTAGTGACAATTTAATGGTGAGTATTTTAAAACTCTGTGTGTAAAATTGAACTTAAAAGGGGACAATCTTCCAGGACATGAGTGTCATTAGGTGTGTAAGGACAAGTGTCATGGTCCCTGGCTGGCAGAACCAACCCCATGAGGCCTGTAGCCAGCAGAGGAGCACACAGGTGCAGGACAGAAACCTGGCTGGCTTCCACCTCCTGGTTTGTGTTGGCTACTGTTTATGGAGACCTGCATTTGTAAAGGCATCCCTGACTCCTGTGGCTGGCACGCCTGCAGGTGTCTGTGGAATGTGAGTAATTGGTGCAGTCTGGCCTCGCACATACTAAAGGCTTCTCTTGCTGCAGGAGATGGGCTGGAGTAGCCCATTCGTCATAGGGGGACAGGAGACAGCTCTATGTAGTTTCACTTTGTAAAGCCTATTCAACATTTATTAATATGACGATGAACTTAAGAAAATGCAGGGAAGTTCTTCATTCAAGTCTGATAGGAAATTATGTTTTAGCTGTCTTGTCAACTTCAGCTTTGGTGTTTGTGGTGGTCAATTTTATGTGTCAACTTGATTGGGCTGAGGGATTTCCTGGTCATGGTAAACATCACCTCTGGGTGTGTCTGTGGGGTGTTTCTGAAAGGGATTAGCATTTCAAATTTATGGCACAAGGAAAGAAGATCCGCCCTCACCAACGTGGGTGTGCCTTAGCCAGTCAGTCAATTGAGAGCCCAGATAGAACAAAAAGCAGAGGAAGGGTGAATTTGCTCTCTGCTTGAGTTGGAACACCCATCGTTTCCTGCCCTCAGACATCAGCTCTCCAGATTCTTGGGCCTTCAATCTCGGACTGAGACTTATGCCATCAGCTCCCCTGGGGTTCTCAGGGCTTTCAGCTGAACTGGAACTACACCACTGGCTTTCCCGGGTCTCCAGCTTGCAGACAGCAGATCTTGGGACTTCTCAGTTCTGTAATCCATGAACCAAGCTCTCATAATAAACCTCTCTCTGTATATCTATATATATCTTATTGGTTCTGTTTTTTTTTTTTTTTTTTTTTTTGAGGACCCTGACTAAGACGTGTTTTGCTCAACTGTGGTTAGGTTCTACTCAGATCCCAACGGAGCTATGAAGAAATATTAGTAACGATAGTGATACCAACCACTGTGATAATAATAGCAGCCATTTACTATTGCTCACATGCTGGCTGCTGTGCTGAGGCGCTTGTATAGATCATCACAATTAATTCCCACAGCAGTGCTATTTATAGATGAAGTAAGTGAAGTAAGACAGATTAAGTAACTTGCCTATAGAGGTACACCATTCTAAAAGCAGAATTTGTACCAGATGTACCTGTCATGGCAAAGTTAAATTGGGCAATTGGAGGTGGGTATAATAAATAAACAATGGAGTTGTCACATGTATGAAGAACTGCATCTAGACATGTTCCTTGATCTGTCTGTCTGGGCCATTCCATGGTACTATGTTCTCCTACTATCCCTAGCCTTCATCATACATCATATTATCTGAAAGCTTAAGTCTCCACCTGCCCCTGCTCCTCTCCCTCCTCCTCCTCTTCTTATTTCTTCAATCTGTCTTCTATTTTTTTCTTAGTTATTTTCCTTTTATTCCTGACTATTAATTTGAGGATGGGTTTGACGAGTCCTATGAAAGAAAATCTGTTGGGATTTTGGTTGGAATCGCATTGCTTTTGTTGATTAATTTGGAGAGAATTGACGTATTTAAGGTATTAAATTTTAGCATGCATGATTGTGTTAAATAGCTCCACTTGTCTAGATTTTCTTTCATGTTCTTCATTAGCTTTATAATTTCCTTTGGATTTTGTACTACTTTTGTGAGAGTCTTTCCTAGTTAAGTGGCAGATGGTTTTGTTTTTTTTTGTATTAAGATTGGAATCATCTTTTCAATTACATTTTTTATTAGTTGATTCTAGTCTAAATACTTTTGCTTTTTGTCTGTTGATCTTGTATTTGGTAACCTGGTTAAACTATCATCGTATTTATAATAATTTTTAAAATTCTCTTGGATTTTCAGTGTTCAAGTAGGCAAAAATTTTTGGCTCCAAAAATACACTGCCTATATAATCCCCTTCCCTTGAATGTGGACAGGACCTGTGAATATGATGGGGTAGTCACTCCCATTATTATGTTATATCATGTAAGACTCAGTCCTAGATGGCTGAAGGAAGAGATTCTCCTTGTGGCTTTGAACAAGTAAGCTGTCACAATGTGGGCCACATGGCAAGGGACTGCAGGCAACTTCCAGGAGTTGAGAGCTGCCCCCAGGCAACAGCCATCAAGAAAATGGAAACCTCAGTCCTACAACCCCAAGGAACTGAATTGTGCCAACAACCGCAATAGTTTGGTAGAAGACTGAGAGCTCTAAATGAGAAAAGAAGCAGGGCTCCACCTTGATTTTGGCCTCCTGAGACCTTGAGTAGGAAATAGACTTCTGGCCTACACATTTGTGAGATAATAGATGTGTGTTGTCTTAAGCTGCTAAATGTGTTGTAATGTGTTACCCAGCAACAGAAAACATAAACATATCATATTATCTGCAATTAATGACAAGATTTTTTCTTCCTTTTCAACGCTTATAAATTTTACATTTATTCTGGCTTTATTGTGCTGGCTAAAACCTTGGGTTAAATAGAAGAGATGATATTGAAAATCCTTAAATTTTTCTTGATTGTGAAGTAAACCTTCTAATGTACTTCATCATTAAATATAATGTTTTTGTAATCTTTTAGGACATCTTTTATGAAGTTATGAGCTTTACCTTTTCTTCCTACTTTGCTAAGAGTTTATTTTCTAATTATGAATGGGTTTTTAAGTTGTTAAATGCATTTTCTATATCTATTGAAATAATTGTATATTTTTTCTTTTTTAACACGTTAAGCTGGATACTGCATTGATAGATGTTCTGAGGTTAAACCATCATTCCATTCTGAGAATCAACTTTACATTTTAAAAACATTCAATACTTTGCTGGATTTATTTTGATAATATTTTGTTTAAGATTTTTATTATCTTTCTTCAAAGGTTTGATAAAACTAATGTGAAACCATCAAGGATTATTACATTTATTCCTTTTTAAATAGAATTTATTTTTTAGAGCAGTTTTAAAGTCACAGCAAAACTGAGCAAAGGTGTAGAGATTTCCTGCACACCTCCAGCCTCTGCTACCATCAACGTCCCACACAGAGTGGTGCACTTATCACGACTGATGAACCTACATTGGCACATTATCAACCAAAATGCATAGTTTACATTACAGTTCACTCTTGGCGTGGTGCATTTTATGGATTTGAACAAATGTGTAATAACATGTATTCTCCGTTGTAGTATCATACAGATAGTTTCCCTGCCCTAAAAAATCCTCTGTGCTTTGCCTGTTCATTCCTCTCTTCCCCCAACCCCTGGCAACCACTGATTCTTTTACTGTCTCCAGAGATATGCTTTTTCCAGAATGTAATATAGTGGGAATCACACAGCATGTAGCCTTTTCAGCCTTGGCTTCTTTCACTGAGTAATACGCATTTAAATTTCCTCCATGTCTTTTCATGGTTTCGTAGCTCACTTCTTTTTTTAGCACTGAACAAACAGCATTCCATTATCTGGAGGTACCACAATTTATTTATCCATTTACCTACTACTGAAGGTCTTCTTGGTTGCTCCCATGTTTTGGCAATTATGATGAATAAAGCTGCTATAAACATGCATGTGCAGGTTTGTATGTGCCCATAAATTTTTAACTCATTTACCAAGGAAATACCAAGAAGCACAATTGCTGAATCATATAGTAAGAATATATTTAGTTTTGTAAGAAACTGCTAAAGTGGCTATACCATTTTGAAAGATTATTTTTGTTGGTCATCGACATTTTTTTAAATTACTGATTCAATTTTTTATTACTGATTATTTTTAAGTTCTTACAGATCTTTTCAGGTTTTTTATTCTTCTTGAGTCAAGTTTTAAAATACATTTTTCAAGAAAATCACCTACTTCATTTAATTATTTATTATAATATTGCTGTTCATAGTATTCTTTCATAAAATTCTAAAATTTCCGATGCCAGAATTTATATTTCATTTTCATGTTTAGTATTGTTGATATGTGCCTTTTCTTCATTGACTAGTTTTGTGAGACCCTTATGAATTTTACAAGTCTGTAAATAGTTAGCTTCTGGTTTTATTACATCCATGTAGTTATATATGCTTTTTTTATTTCATTCATTTCTGTTCTCACATTTATTAGTTCCTTCTATTTTATTTTGTTAGTTATATAACTTCTTGAACTTGTCAAATTATTAGTTTTTAAATTTTTCTTCTTTTCTAATGTACCTAATTTTTTCCTCTAAGTTCTTTGACCTGTATTCCATATGATATATAGAATTTTCTCTGATATCCATTTCTAAATATAGTATTTTATAATTTTTTTAAATGATTAATTATGAAATATTTAGAAAAGTGTTTCTATTTTCCAAATACATTGGTTCATTATGTATTTATTTTTTATTTTTAATTGTTTTTTATTGTGCTTAGAGAACTTAATCTGAATGATATTGAGCTTTTGGCATTTACTGAGATTTCTGTTGTTGCTTAGTCAGTGGTCGATTTTTATAAATGTTCAACTTTTGTAAATGTTTCAAGAGTGAGTGAAGAAAATATATTCTCTAATGTTGGGTGCATGATTCAATTATGTCAGATTTTTGGGGTGTTAGCTTCTTTATGATGTCTTTACAGGATAATTTGTCTTTTATAAGGTCACAGGGCTTTCTGGATCCCGGACTCTCTCCTAGTTTAATTTTTTGGATCAGGATTCCTGTGCTCTGCGGATAACATAAATCTGAATCCCACTCCCATAGTGGAATAGGCTTGGGAGTTTGATTTCATGTGAAAAACTTATTCTCTTTTATCCACAGTAGCAAGCAGATGACAAACTCCTTTGACCCCCACAGTGTTGGGGGGAAACATATTTATGTGTATAGTTTTTCTGGCTTCCTTTTCATGGAGGAGCTTAATGGGGTGTTCCAAGACTTGCGCTACATCTATTAGAAATTTGAGAAGCTAATTTCTCCATGAACATTTAGTTGGTTGATAGAGATGTGCCAATTATAAGAAATATGTATATGTATGTGTAGATATATATGCAACAGTATAAGTATTAGATTTTCACGTAGTGTATTAACCTAGCGTGTTTCCAGCACTGCTTATGAACTTGATAGAAAGACATTAATTGTATATGATATTTTAAAATTATATTTTCAATATTCTTTCCAATTGATTGCAATTGCTCGTTAATTAGGTCACTCAGAGCTGTCTTAGCTAAGTTAGGCTGTACTTTGGAAATTAGGACCTGAAGGAAATTTTTATTGTCAATTTGTTCCACTGTCTATAGGAACTGAGATTAGCTTTGACTATGACAGACTGGTTGTGCACCAGCTCTAATCTGTGCACATAGTAGGTGCTCAAGAAGCTTGCTAGTTCAGAAAGAAGTAAGGCACCGAGAATGGCTGACATTTTTGAGCATTTGATCTGTGCCAGGTGCTGGGCTAAGGGCTTCAAGTGGGCTCTTATTTGATCCTCAGGCCAGTTCTGTGAGGAAGGAGCAGGTCATCTATTCTGAACTTTGGAGCTCGGCAAGGTTTGAATCCTCATTTACTGTTACTCTGTTGGCTTACACAGTCCAGACGATTTCTTTTGTTGTTCATTTACACTCTACTTCTTATCCTGGTCTTGACCTTGAAATGGAAGCCAATGTGATTGCCATGAAAAAATAGTTCTTGAAGGTATAAAAAATAATTTGTAAAAGCACTCTTTCTCATTTGGATGCCATTACAGGAATGTTTTTTTCTCATCATTGGAAGCATGTCCAGAAAGGGCAGGACATACTTAGATCACCTTGTAACCATGCTGTTAGGTCCAGAGCTGAGAGACACATGAAGCCTCATGTGTAGCAAAAGGCTGCTTATTTTTGAGCATCTGGGTGCAGATGGTTGGAGGCGAAAAAATGTTCCCCCCCCAAGGGAGGGGAAAGCCTTGAGTTTTATAGAGGGTTTTTCTGGGGTGACTGAGTAACACCTGCAGAGATAGGAGAGTGGGGGTGGCTTCATCCTTATCAGGGGGATAGGAATGCCGGTGTGGCTGCAGCTGCCTGTGGTCCTGCAGCTGTTTCTAGTTGAAGTTGGATTTATAACCTTGAACTCTCCAGACTCCTGCAGCTTTTGTTTCACAGGCTTTATGATCACAGTCTAAGTATTATGTCCTATACAAACTTCTCAGGTTCCCACCCAGAGCAAACCTAACACATGTGACAGAGGGAGGAGAAGGAAGGTAGACCAGCCCTATGCTATCAGGGGAGACTGATCATGGAATAAATGAACAAATGACCAGAACTATAGCTTCTGGTTCACAAAGTGCTGTGTGTGATGTAGAGACTATGAGCTTTGGGATTAGAACAGGTTTGTGGTAGTGTCCTGCTGCTTGCTGAGGATGTCATCCTGGACATATTACATAAGTTCTCTCAGCCTCCATTTCCCTGAGGAAAGAAGGAGCAGAAAAGAAAAAAATTGGGTTGCCAGTGAAATCTCATCCCATAAGAAAAGGAGGTTACAACAACATGATGTGTTAAATCAAAGCATTGTTGAGAATGTAGGTCCTTGAAGACACGACCCTTCATGCTAGCACTGCTGACGACGAAGGGGTGTAGTGGGGGCAATTTGGCCATAGCTCAATCCCTTGTGCACCCCGTTCTCCCTGGAATTTGGTCTCTATAAGGAACCAGGACCCTTTGGAAGGAAGATGATTCCCTGCCTTGGGCAGAGAAAAACTCAGGACTAATCCGGAGTAAAAGAAGAATGATTTCAAGGACTTGAGGAGCCGTGCAGAAAGGACATGGGAGTTGACTGAGAGAGATTCCTGCCTGCCTTTGGCAGTATGAACATCACACAGAAAATGGTAATTACAGCTCATTAAAATAGTTGAATTTGTTAAAAGTTTATAATAATATTTAAAAGAGAGAAGTTAAAGTAAAAGGAAGTTATAGCAGAAGAGTGAATGCACTGCTGAGTGTTTAGTTTTGCCTTGACTATAGTACACAGGAGAACACACACACATATATATGTATGTATGTATATTCATGTGGGTTTTTTATTTCTTCTTTTGGATTATGTCTACTTACAAACATTGGGGACAAATGCACACTCATCCTGTGTGAGGAGAGAAAGAGAGGAACATGGTGGAGTCTGGCTCTGGCACTGCCAGGGGTGGGCTCTGAGTGTCGGTGGGGGTGGATTTGGGGCTTCCTGAAAGGCAGTGGTGGCACCGGCTGGTGCCCTGGAGGCTCGGGTGTGCCCGGTTGTGCATTCTGGCAACACCACCTTCCTTTTTGCTCTTCAGGCCAGAGGGTGGTGGCCGCTTCCTGATGCTGTTAATCTCTGGATAAACTTGTCTCCCGCTTCTTGTTCCTCCAACATTTTTGTAACTAAATCTCTGTGTTAAATTCCTAATGTCTGAAACACCCTGGCTGGGTTTGGTTTTCCTGACTTGAACTTGAGTGATACAGCGTTCTTCTTTTGGCGTATATTATATAATCCTGGGAAGGTGTTTGAAATAAATAGTACTGTACAACATTTTCATGTAACCTCAGGAAGGCATAGCAAGTAAAGAAATAATTAGGAAATAATTGTTTTGCTATTTTAGAATAGTTTTAAGGGTTTTGTAATAACTCTGTGTGTTTTGAAGTGTTCAAAATTTGGTAAAACTAAACTTTTAATTGTAGCTTAAATCATTATAGTAATTTATGATCATTGCTTGAATGTTTAAGAATATTTGATTTTCAAAGTTTTAAAAATTAAACTTGTATAATTGTTTATACTACATTATAAACATAACTTTTAATATTTATATTAAACATATTTTATAAAAGGTTTAATAAATTGAGCATTAAACAAAATAAAAATAATAGTGAGTGTTTTGTTCTATGGTAAGCCTCTTAAATATAAAGAATGTAATCACTTTTGTGTGTATGTATGTATTGGAGATATTTGTGAGTATTAAATAAATTATGGTCTGAAAATCAGGACATAAACTTTCTCTTTAAATAAATACTCAACTTCTCTTGTCTTTTTCTTTCTGGGTGGATTAGAGCTGTTTGGCCCATCCTGGGTATGAGGGCCACCTGCTCCAGGGCTGAGGGGCATTGTCCCTCTCTTCTCCATGGAGTGGAGCCTAGACTCTTGGGTCTGATAAAGAATGAGCATCACTTGCTTGGGAGGACACTCACATTGGTGACAGTTGCTGACAGTTGGGGCTTCCCGTGAAGGGCTATGGGAGTCTTTGGCCAGGAGGCTGGTGGCAGAAGCCAAGAGAGGCCAGGAAGGGCAGCGGAAGGCAGGCACCCTTGTGCTGGGGAGTGACCATTGAATGGGGGCCTTGGCCTGGAGGCAGCGCCAAGTGGGTGGAGAGGGGAACTGCTTTCCAGGAGCCGTGATGATTGCGGCCTGGCCAGGCACGGTCCAGGTGTACATTGTGGGGCTTTCACGTTCTTCTTCTAGTAACTCTGGAGCCCAGAGGACCGTGGCTGCTGACAGAGAAGTCCTGGTTGCTGGCTGCGTCAGTTACCAGTGCCTGATGCCATATCGACTATTTGGCAAGTTCATCCTTACTGTTATTTTCAAACAAAACTTTGTCATTTCCATGACAACTCTACAGAAACTGAGAAGAAAAAACACTTTAAATACAGCAAATAAAACAGAAATGGGGTGGTTTATTTCAGAGAAAAGCAAACATAGTTAGCATCACCTAGACAGCTCGGTGAAGAATGAGGAACGTACAATGTAGCTGGATGGCCTTCCTCCCCTAATCAGTCAGAAAGTTGGTACACAAAAAGTGAGGAGGGAGAATTTTCCTTGTCTACTAGAATGAATAAAGATTTAAGTGGAATTTGACTAAGTATTCAGGGCACAGAGAGGATCTCTAACAGTAGAAAACCGTAGGAAGCTCAGTCATCATGACTGGATTGCTTAACATTAGGCTAATATTTAAACTGTCTGGTTGAGATAACTGAATCGCTTTTAGTACTAAGAGTCTACAATTATCTTCTTTCTTTCTGAAGAACAGAGATGCATGAATTAATCAAAATATTGTTAAATTCCAGAGAATAAAATGCAAGAGTAAACCTTTGCTGTATTGAGGACAGGAATTCGCATGCTATTAATAATTATACCACATGCTGGAGTGGTGGGGAGTGAACCCAAATAGTACATTTATAAAGTATGGTATAGCACTGTACCACCTATTCATGTGTCAAGCATTTATTGAGAGCCTGTGATGTACCTGTACCAGGCATTAGGAAATAATATGGTGAGAAAAACAGACAAGGGGCTTGCCCTTTCAGAGATCACAGCTTAGTAGGGGAGAGGGAAACCTTAATCAAATAATCATACATATAACTGCACAATTGCACATTGTGATACATCCTTGAGGGAAAGGTTCTGAGAGAGGTAAACTAGTCTGGGGTGGGAAGCTTATTGAGGAACAGACTTTTAAGCTGAGATCTGAAGCAGGAGTGAAAGACAAAGCAAGGGGGTGGGGAGGGGAGAATATTCCAGGTGGGGGGAATAGCCTGCATGGAGCCCTATGGTGGGAAAGTGCCTGTCTGGAATGCCCGAGGAGCTTATAGAGGGCCAGAGGAGCAGGAAGGGGAAGATGAGGCGGGCAGGTGAGAAGGAATTGCATATTGCTATGATTAGAATGTTTATTTATCCACCTCGCCCAACAACCCGTCCAAATTCATATGTTGAAACCTAATCCCCAATATAATAGTGTTAAGAGGAGCTCTCATGAATGGAATTAGTGTCCTCATAAGAGTCCCCAAAGGAACTCTTGTTGCTTGCCCCTACTGCCAAGTGAGGTTAGTGAAAAGACTTCCGTGTATGAGGAAACTGGCCCTCAGGCCCTCACGAGACACCAAATCTGCCAGTGCCTTGATTTTGGACTTCCCGGCCTCCAGAGCTGTGAGCAATAAATTTCTGTTGTAGTTACCCAGTCTAAGATGTTTTCTTATAGCTACCTGAATGGCCTAAGAATGCAAAGGCCCAAAGATCCTATTAGGATTTGACCTTTGTTCTAAGAGTGATGTGAGGCCACTCAAATGTTTAAGCAGAGGCATGATGTGATCAGACTATCTTGAAGGGCTCACTCTGGGTGCCTTG
Source organism: Mirza zaza (assembly GCA_008750895.1). Lineage (NCBI taxonomy): Eukaryota > Metazoa > Chordata > Mammalia > Primates > Cheirogaleidae > Mirza > Mirza zaza. The sequence goes on from VSMD01046163.1 coordinate 11,864, forward strand.
CTGTCCATATGGGAATGGGCAGAGTGGATGTTGGAAGCTCAGTAAGGAGCGTCTGGTCACAACACTGGGCACTCAGTCAGCATGGGCCTCTTTCCCCCATGCTGTCCACCAGGGTGGAGGACATCAGGTTACACAATATTTGTAAAAATGACCTTTCTCAGCAATTCTGTGTACTGGACCTGTGGTAGGGCTTTAAGGGTTTTCTAAGGTTTCAAAAGCACCCCAGGAGTGCTAAGTATTGTTGCTATTATTATTACTGACTCAGGAGGATAAGGCCTCCTAAATCACAACTACCAAATGCTGCTACACCCCATGCGCTTTTGGGCAGTGTTCTCTTGACTTCTCTCCAACCTTAACTCCCCTTTCCTGAGAACATGATCCTACAGAGCATGAGGGACTACGGCTTTGATCCATATCTTGAGCAATCTTGATACTTAGTACTTTATGAAATTCACTTGCATTTACCTCTTACTGACCTGCAGAACTTCTACTTGCATCATTTGGGGATTAATTATGAATTCTGGGGAGATGTCCAGGTAAACTGATATGCTATCTTGCAAACATTAATAGTGAGAAGTAAAGTTATTTTTCTCTGGTGGAAGTATTAGTGGAGCTGTTTTTTTTTTTTGTAGTGTTAATTTTTCAGTGCAAATAATATGGCACCAACATTCTAGAAATTAAAACTAGTTTTAAGGGATCTGAGTAAGATTTAGGACTACGTGTATCACTACATCTTAGATTCAGCAATCAAAACAGTTTATTTTGGAATGAATTCTATAAAAAGTACTTTGTTCTTCTCTAATTAGAGGGAGATTCTTATCCTATCAAATGATACCAACTCGCTCTCTCTCTCATCTTGGGACCTGTGGATGCCTGCAAGGACAGGACTTCCAAAATGGCAAATGTATCTGGAAGGCTGTGATCCAAGGCCATTTTTGCTGGCTGTAAGTGGAGTCTCTCCAACCAGAGGAAGCACACAGCTCTTCTTGAACTTGAAGGTGTTTATGCCCAAGATGAAACCGAATTCTATTTGGGCAAGAGATGTATTTGTGTGTGCAAAGAGCAAGGTAGTGACATCTGGCAGCAAAGCAAACAAAACCAGAGTAATCCAGGGAAAGGTAACCTGTGCCCATGAAAAAGTAGTGTGGTTCATGCCAAATTCCAAAGCAGGCTTCTCGCTAAGGCCATTGGGCACAGAATCCACGTGATGCTGTACCCCTCAAGGATTTACATTCATTGAAAAGTAAACAAATAAAGTTGTAGGTTTGTTCATTAAAAAAAAAAAATCAAATTCCTATGTGTTGGAAAGGTCAAATAATGGAACATGGAGATTTGAGGTGAGGGCAGCACTTTAGGGTCCTTCCTTCTGACCTGTCTGGACAGCACGTAGGCAGCCTGTCTGGAAGTTCCTTCCACTTGCTGCCTGCTCCACTTCCCCAGAGCGTCAGTGACGGGCTGCTCCACCCTCCCCAGGGGATCTTTCATGGGTGTTCAATGTTGCCCTTTCTAAGATGATGTTCCTGGCCCAAGTAAGAGCCATCTTGGGAAGAAAACTAACTAGATGAAAAAGTTGAGTGTCTTCAAGTCAAGACAGTGAGAATAGGTCTTGAATTTCATGAAGAATCATTGAAAGAACTGGGATTATTTAATCCATGGCAAATAAGGCTAAGGGTAGGCTTGATCTGTTCTAGGCCTAGGAAGGATTAGGAGGGGATGAGTTGTAGGGGAGAGGGCTGGGCAATAGGATTGGACTAAGGGATCTCAGCATCCTCAGCAGGACTATAGGGTCCAGTAACATCTGTTGTGCACCTCAACAAGAACCAAGGACCAACTCTCAGCTCTTGGAGGCAGATTTTCAGGAGTGATGGGGGAGGTGTTTTGAGGACATCCTGAAACCACACCATAGATACCTCTATAATCCAGTGGAGAATGGTGGAGTTTGGGGAACCTGGATGACTCTGGTACATGAAGAACCCTGGAGTGGGGGCTTAACTCCCATCCTTGGGAAGGTCCCCACCTGCATGCTCGGTGATGGGGAGTTCTCACATGGCGGTCTGCTTGCAAGTGGCTCCTCCATCGTGCCTGGTAGGAGGGAGGATTGATTAAGATTGGTTAAGATTAATTAAGATTGATTAAGATTGATTAAGATTAATGCATTGATTAAGATTGAGTAGAAGTGTTGTTGAAAACTTGTGCATTGGGCTAAAAATAAACTATTGGACTTAAATGCTGCTTGGAAATCCTTGTTTCCCTAGTTAACTTTCCCTCCTATTCCTTAAAAGGAATACTTAATATTCATTCTCCATCAACTTCCCAACCTAACTCCTCCATCTTCACTTTGAGCAACCACTCTTTCATTCTACATTTCAGAATAAACAAAAACATTTTCCCGCCACCAAACTTACAAACTCTCTACCCCCACCCCTTTCTCCTCTTTCATTGTGATGGAAGGAGTGTCCTTCCTCATTTCCAGGCGAATCCCTGAACCTGTGCTCTGGATCTGCTCCCCTCCGGCTTTCCTAGCCTTCCCCCTTTCTTTCTATTATTTCTTTCTCTCTTTCTGCTGTCCCTTTATTTTGGTTTCGTCATTTTAAGCACACTTAAGTGTTGCGCATCTTCAAGCAACAAATAAACCAGCCAGTCACCTCTATGTGGGGAAACAGGTATTCTCATTCCCTGCTAGGGGTGTCATTTCTCCTAGCTGTGTCAAAAGAATCCCAATCTTAAAAGTTCACCGAACCAGGTGACTTCTAATGTACTGGGAATCTAACTCTTTACGTCATTAATATGACATCCTCAATAAAGGTTTAAAGATTAATTTAGCAAAGAAGCAGACAATGTGCTGTATTATTGAGGAGACCCAGGTTGTACTGTCGCCTGAACGACCCTCCTCTGCTTAAATATTTCAGTGACTCCCCATTTCTCTATGGATAAAGTCCAACCCCCCTAATAGGAGCCCTCTGTGATCTTCTCCCTGCTTCCCTCACTCTTCCTTATCTGCAGCTGCTTCCTCCTCTTGCCTTCTCTGTTCCAGGTTTACCCCAAATATGTCACAGCATCTCTCGCCTATGGGCCTTGACAACGGCTGCTCCCCTGCTGGGAACCCTCTCCTTGCCCAGCTGTTTTGGCCTAATGATTCCTGCTCATCTCCCAGGTGTCAGCTCTTAGAGGCTACTTTTCCTGTGGCTGTCGGGGCCACATGCTCCTCTATGTGCTCCTGGAGGACCCTGCATATTCCAGCTCCTCCACTAGACTGTAAGTCCCCTGAAAGCAGAACTTACTCTATCTTGTTTACCACTGGCACATAGTAGGTGGTCAGCCCTGACAACAGAGCCCTTACGTGGAGCATGTCAGGGGCAGAGCTTATGGGGGACCGTCTTCTGATGACTTCTTCAGCTGCCTTCTGCCCACATCAAGATTTTCCTACACACCAAACCATGCTAGAGAGCGTATGGGGTTCATAAAAAACAGTAGCTGGAGCCCCTGTCCTCCTGGTGCTGCTCTCATGAAAGAAACTGTTTGTAAAGAGCAGAAAGAGAGGTCTTTCCCCCACCTGAGACATAGAGCCATAAGCACAAGTTCCCGGGGCTGCCTCGAACAAAGTAGGTGGAGTCTATGTAAGTTCACAGGATAGACAAGTGAATTTCAAGAAAATACAAAATAGAACTCTTCAACACTCTCTCATGTTGGGGTAGGATAAGCTTATGGCCAACAGATGCAAGGTTTTTATTTTTTATTCCTTTAAAAATATTTATTGAGCCAGCCTGAGAAAGAGTGAGACTCTGTCTCTACTAAAAATAGAAAACATTATCCAGCCATGATGGTGTGCACCTGTGGTCCCAGCTTCTTGGGAGGCTGAGGCAGGAGGATCCCTTGAGCCCAGGAATCTGAGGTTGCAGTGAGCTATTATGATGCCACTGCACTATAGCTGGGGTGACAGAGCAAGACTGTCTCAAAGAATATATATATATATTTATTGAGGATCTCCTGTGTGCCAGGCTTTCTGTTCTGAATGCATGTGATTAGAGCCAAGCACTCCAATGTGCACATAAGCAATAAAGTCTCCAGAAGTAACCATCCCATAGAGTGTAAGAGTCTTTTAAAGACTGTGCTCCTCTTGTAGTTATCTTATTTCCCAAATCAGGAAGGTTTAAATGTCAAGGGCATGAATTTTGCTAAAGAGGGATATTTATAAAATTGAGAGTATATACACCTCCTGATATTTTTAGTAATAATAATAATAAGAGTAAATAAAATCAAAGTTGCAGAGCTAAAGAAATGCATTTGGTGAAGACTCTACACTTGGAAGTCTGAACAAGTGCAGAGTGAGACTAAGAATTCTCCTCCATGAAGATCTTCCTCCTAGAACAAGGACAGGGCTGCTCTGATACAATTGATAGGGCTTTGGACTTGGTGGATTTCTGAAGATATAGGAGTAGAGACACAGAATTCCAGAACTAGAAAACACCAAAGGAAGGGGTCCAGACGAGTGCAGGATTTCTTAGTCTAATCATTCTCCCAGTGGGAAGAAATACCCAAATGGGAGGAATTAATCAATATCTGCAATTGCCGAGTGAGTGAGGAAGACAGGCAGCTGGCAGCACTCCTCACACTGCCCTCCTGGCAGGGAAGGAGAGAGAAGGGCTATTTCTCTGCCTTAGAGTTAAAGCACCAAGGGAAACATGAGAATGCTTATGGGAAGCCAATGGAATCTGTGCTTTGTTGATTTTTGTCAACAAGTGTCACTTGATGTGAGGTTCTCTTCCCATCTTCCCACCATCAGTGTAAACACAACACATGGGACAGACTCCAGGGACTTGCAGCCGGTGTTGGGAATGCCTCCCCCTCCACACCACCCCACACTCTGGGGGCGGCTCCAGGCCCACAGTAGCTCCTCCCTCTGCACCCGCAGCTCGACTGTCAGCGGCCATGAGTTTAAATTTTCCTTTATTCACATTTTGCCTCCCCAAACAGACAGTAGTATCTTTGAAGGTAGGGAGTGTCTCTTGCACATTAGAGATGCCCACTCCTATATAACAAGATACACTCCAGGTCATTAAATCTTTGAGTGAATCAGAAGGAAGTGCTGGTGCTAGTAAGTTCCTAGTAAGTAGTAAGTTCCTAGTAAGTATTAAGCATTCATTGTGCATAAAGAATAATGGGTTAATTTGTTATTGGTTCATTCACTCTGTCATTCATTCAAACATGCGGGGAGTGCCTAGTACATTGGGGCAGTAGAGAAGCCACTCACAGTTCTTCGTGCTGGTAAGAAAAGTCTCAGAGAGCTGACCCTCTGCACCAATACCTCACATGTTGGGGTCTGCTCTGTCTCCTTCCTATTTGTTATGATATCTTGGCTTAGAAGAAGAAAGGATGAAACAAAGTTCAAATGAAGTTCATTGTGTGTTTGTGTGTTTCCTTAAAGCTTACACTTGGCAATCCTCAAGGGAGGACTTTGGCTGAACCCAGTAAATGAGTGGGGAAAGAATCACAAAAGTCTGGAGTTTACTGACCAGAAAAAAATCCCCATGGTCTGACAGATTACCATTTCCCACCCGGCCATTCTCATCAGAGAAAACGAAAGTATCCCTTTCAACAGGCTCAGCCACCTCCAGTGCATGTTTCCTCCATGTGTCTAAATAATATGCTCTGTATTGATTTTTTCAGATTTAGATACAAACTCTTGACTTCCTCCAATGAAAGATGAAGATTTAGCACTTTTGTGTGTCCCCCATTCTTACAATGAAATTATAATTTTTTGTTAAATCAATATTCAAAGTTAACACCATGATTATTATAAACATTTTTCCCAGCTAAGGCATACAGTGTACACTGATATTCCCTTTGTTATACAACTTTTTTTCTCATAAATCAAAATTATCCTATATTTTGACATTTATCTATCCCTAATTCTCCTCCAGCTCTTTGCCTGAACTGTTAATCTCATCTTAATATTTCAAACACATCAGACAATCTACTGACTTTTTATTTTTAACACATCCCTTCTGAAGCCCACTAGCTTCCTGCTCTGATGTGCCATCCAACTCTCATTAGTTGGATCCTGTATCTTGAATGCTCTGTCTTCCTTTTTTCTGGTTTGCTCATTCATTTTATATCCCCCAGCATCTTCCCAAGAAAGCATGCTTGGATTCTTTTGGATATTTTTCTCTGTTTTTATATATATTTTAAAACTGACAGCCCATTTTTGTTCTATAAATAGTCTGTTCTTTTTAGATTCAGTTATATTTTCTCTCTAAAGATACTATTTATAGTTTTTCTGGAATTTTATTCTGCTCTTTGTGCTGTCTAGGTTTCTTCTGTATTTCTATGTTTGATTACAATCCCCAGAAATCATTGTCTGTAAGTCTTTTCTTTGAGGAGCTCAGTTTCCCTAGAGAGGAAACCTCCAGCCTGCTGCCGCGGATGTCCACGCCCTGGCACCATAATCCTCAGAAGCAGCGGGGAAAGGCTACTGGTGGCTCTCAGCACTCAGAATGCTGACTTGCCCTTCATCCTCTTCTCTAGTATGTCTTCTGTTGGATGAGGGAGGTCCCTGGCTGGTGGGGTGGAGAAGCAATCAAGGAGTCAACCTGCATTTAGTACAGCCTTTTAACCAACACCCTACCTCCTGAGAAGTTCCTGGTGCCCTCAATTCAGTGCCTTTCAGGGGATCTGTGGGGCCAAACTGCCAGCTTCCTACCTCCTCTGCAACCCATGCCTGGTCTCTAAGTCACTCAACACTTACAACTTGCTTTTCAGTTGCCAACATTTTGTTCATGTCTCTCTCTCCACTCCTGTTGCTTTTTCTTTTAGCTTTGCCCTTCTGCTGTTTTGGTTTTTTTTTTTTTTCCACCTTAAACAAAATCTCTATAATAGTGAATAGTGAATCTCTAGAATAGTGAATTCTAGGGGTGAGAATGAAGGCAGAAGAGAGTGTTCAATCCACCACTGCTGTGGTTTGAATGTGTTCCCCACAGTTCATGTGTTGGAAACTTAATCCCCAATGCAACAGTGTTGAGAGGTGGGACATTTAGGATGTGATGAGGTCATAAAGGCTCTAACCTCATGAGTGTCTTAATGCCATTATCTTGGGATTGGGTTAGCTATCATGGGGGTGGGTTCCTGACAAAAGGGTGAGTTCAGCCCCCTTTTCTTGTTCTTACACATGCTCTCTTGCTCTTCAGCCTTCCTCTATGGGGTGACAGAGCCAGAGGGCTCCCACCAGATGCTGGTGCCATGCTCTTGGAATTCCCAGCCTCTAGAATCATGAGCCAAATAAATTGCTATTTTTTTTTTTTAAGTTATCCATTCTCAGGTATTCTGGTATAGCAACACCAAACAGTTTAAAACAACCATGTTTGCCTGGGTGGTTACCTCATGAAAAAAAAAGTACTTGAAATAGATTCTGTGAAAATTCCGCCCAGTTTGAGGATGTTGCCAAAGCCTCATGTCTCTAGGCCCAGTTCATAACCCTCACTGAGCTGGTGTCTGACATGTAAAAGGTGAGTGATTACTGCCTATTGGCCCTTTGAATGAATAGATGAGTAAGGCACCTACCAGTAATGCTGTTGACTCCTCTGAAAGATAAGGGACTCTGAAAACTCCTTAGAAGAGGGAAGTACACAGCAGCCTCGGTAAACTTGAGCAGCGTCTCCTACATCTGGTTGCAAATTAGGATCACTTAGGAAGCTTCCAGAATCACAGATTCCTGGGGATCATTCAGATCCCCAGGAATTTACATCCTAATCTCAGGACCTGTGTCCTGGAGAAACTGCATTTGTACTAAGCAACTGCCGCCTCTGGCCTTCTTGTTATGTGAGAAAAATAAAACTGCAGTGTTTAAGGCACTGGTAATCATATGTTTTGTTGCTTGCAGCTGAAAGCATACTTAATACCCTAATCCATGGGGCTTGGGAGAGTCCTTAAACATTGAAGCGACGAAGGTGTCCATTCAGGGTAGCATGGATGGGCTCAGCAAACATCTCTGGGAATATGCAACCAGCTGAGGGCCTCCTGGAGGGGGCGATGGGGAGTGCTCTGGTGCCCCCAGACTTCCAGTGTGGACCTGCTCCTCACTGTGTGCTCCTCCTTGCTCCTCCCCTCACCCTGCCCAGCAGACCTCACTCTGGTCTCCCTGGAGGTACTGGGGTGGAGCTGTCTGGCAATTCTCCTAGTCTTCATCCCCAGCCCATGTTTCCCTGTGTGCTTTGTGCCCCAGCCCTTACTTTTTGATTCTCAAAAGCTGTTTTGGAGTCACAAAGCTCAATATTGATGATGTCTGGCTCTTTTCAATCCCTATCTTCAATTGTACTCTCTGTGAGGCCACTTGGTCACTGTACAAGGAAGTGGGCAAAGAAAAACCCACAGATTGATATCTTAAGATAAGATCTTGCCACACATATTAACAACAATCTGCCCATTATTGCATCCACCCCCTGGCCCTACCCTCAGCAAGATCTCTGGGTTTATTCTCTGAAACCACTGGAGGCAGATAGTGCAGATCCCACAGAGACGGCAGAACACAGGGCGCTGTGGGGACAGAGCAGTGGCTGGAGCTGAAAGGAGCTTCCCAAGAACTAAAGAAGAGTTTGGGTGGGGATTTCTTTTTCGTGGGGGAGGGAATGGACTCCAGTGCCAAAGCCCCATGTCAGGGAGGCAATGGGAGAGAGCACGGCCGGAGAGGACGGTGCTCATGGATGGGGGCAGGTAAGGGAGGCGAGGAGAGCATTCTGAGCAGCTCTTTTTATTGAAGAAGTCACAAAGGCAGCCCAATTTCAAGGGGAAGGGAAATAGACTCCACCTCTTAATGAGGGAGCAGCAAGTTTCTCTATGAGCATGTGGAATCAAAAATATTTTGTGGCCATTTTTGGAAAATACAATTGATCATAGTAAGCAACCTCCTCTAAAAGTCTGGTGTCTTGGGAACAGCAGGACAATCAGGCTTTCGCACAGTGGTGTGGATTATTTCAATTCTCATGGCTAGCTGAAGGGAAGGGGTGACTTTTGACAATGGTTAGAAGATGCTGGTTTAGGAATATTTGGCGGGGAGATCAGGCCAGGGTTGAGACACACCAGTTTAAGTCTTGGGGCCTGGGATGCAGGAAGAATTGAAGAGGAAGATGGCTGTAGTGCCCTGACATGAGACTACTCACCCCTCGTTGTCAGCATTTCTCGCCTGGTACTGTTGGTTTCTGGACAGTGAGTCTTGCACCCAGCTCTCTTCTCTGAGACTCTGCTTCTCTCTGTGTGTTCCTTTCTGTCATGTCCACCCCTCATTAATTCCAGCCTTCTACCTTCTGCACAAAGTCCTCCCTCTGGAGGTCCCCCAGTGTCCTGTGTGCACCTCTCTCATTGGGTTTATTATTCTGTACTGTAATATTCGATTTCCTTGTCCATCTCTAGTACACGGCTGTGAGTTCCTTGAGAATAGGACCTGTAATTTAGATCTCTGTCTCCCAAAGTGTCTAACAAAGTGAGGGGCCTCAATAATGTTTGTTGAATGAATGATGAATGAATTGCCCAGTGCTCATTAGGTCCTGGGGCCACATATAACAGTCTCTCCCACCAGAGGCCGGCTGTGGCCATGCTGGCCCCTCACTGGCCAGTTTCCCAGGGAAGAAACAATTGATGTTTCTGCTGCTGAGGACATTGTCCTCTACTCTCTTCCTGCACCCTCTCTCGGCCTCACCATGAACTGTGTGAACACCTGGAATTGCTCCACTGCTGATGTATGTAGCTCTCCCATCACAACCTCCCAATTCTCATCTTCCCTTTCTTCCATTATGTGCTTGCTCTTCACCATCAGGGTGACAAGGTCCTCATCTTGAAAGCTGCAAGACCAAGGTTTGCATCGAGGTCCAGAAGCCCTGAGTCCTGCTTATTTATTAGCACACAACCCCAGCAGCAGACTCTTCCCAGCCTGTGCTCCAGATACGCACCCACACTCACACCCCTTCTTCCCTCTCTTCCTGACATTTTCACCTGCTCTGTCTATTGTTTCTTCTCCTTGGAATGTAATGGAGTGCAGACAGCTCCTAGTTTAACCCACTTCTGTCTGTTGACCAAAAGTTCCTTTCTAAACATTGTCTGTTTTCATTTCACACCGAAGTTTCTTTAAAAGCATCCTAAGTCTCTTTCCCATGCACACTGTGCCCTGTTGTCTTTCTTCTCCTCTTTCCCCTATTTCTGTGACTTGACAACTACACCCCTGGGTGACACATTCTCTCTAGGGAGTTTAATGCATTCAAGTTTTCTTGCCTGGAGAACCATTGATCTTTTCAAGGTGGCTTTGTAGCATTCTGTTTCAACCTGGCAGGTGTTATTTTTATGCATGGGCAGTGGGGGTGGCGGAGATAATTTTGTTTACATAGATGCAGGGTTTTGGCCTCATACTACATGCTCACACACTTATATACTACCTAAATGAAGATGACCCATACAAGGTGAGAACATAAGACGAAATTACCTGGAAGCTTGAGAACAGAACATGTGGAATGAACACTTGGCTGCTACTTTGCCAATACCTGTTCTCTTTCCCACTTTTCCTGAACAGTGATACTGCAGGCCTGAACACTGCATCACGCTCTTCACATCATTGCTGGGTGAAGTCCATTTACTTTCCCGTAAGCAATAGAATTATGGAAAGTTTCTTTCCACCCCATGAGGGAATGGCTGAAAGCCAGCTTTAATAGAAATGATGCCTTGTTACTCAATATTAATATTTGCAAGCATTGGGAAATGCTATTTGAGCGTCTTTATTCTGTTTGTACTATCTACTATCCATTAGTTATTACTATATTCTTCCATAAAGGAAGGTGTGGCATCTGCTTGTTGGATCCAGGCAGAGCATGATTTTTAACACACATATTCTTGCTCTTAAACCACAAGAAGGTTGTAAATCACAAGCAAACAGTAGTAAGTATTATTATCCTCTAGGCACTGAAAATGTGAAATGAACTGCTGACCCAGACACTTTGAAGAGACTGGTTATTTCCTGTACTTAAAAATTACTTTTTTTTACTTCACAGAAAATGAAGAAAAAAAAATCAGCCAAAGAAAATTACATGGTATTTTTTACACAGTTATGTGTTTTGGTTGAAAGTTCTCTTAATTAACTGTGAAACAATAATGTGACTCTCTCCCATTCCTCCTTTTCTGGTGTATTTGCTTCCCCTTTTCATTTTCTAGGTCATGCACGAAATCTTTAAATTAATTGTACAAATTGTTTTTTTCCCAAAATGCTCAAAATCCTTTGGTTTTTTATTGTCTGAATAGAGACATTCTTGTGTATTCCATGAATATTCTTGTTTGTAACAGACTTCCCCCTGTAATCATCAAGGACATAAATCAGATTGCACATCCCAAGATGAGTGTGTTTATTTCTCAGAAATACTCTGTGCTCATAAGCAACTTCCAGTTCTGCCCACCCAAGTGCAAATCTCATACGGCTCTGTAACTGTGTGGATGAGGAGTGACCACAGTCCCTCAAATGTGGAACTTGTGGTTTTGCATGAATTGAGCTAAGGAACACATCAGTGTGACAAGAACCAGATGGCACACTTTTCTAGGAGGAAGTATTTATTCTTTCTGATGTATTTACTGGAAGATAATTGCTATTTAAAGTAATTTAAATCAAAATTACCGCTGTGTCTTCTAGGAGATGAACATCATTTGTCGGGGGCATATAATATATTAATAGTTAAAAAATTATTTTTCTTAAGTTTTGGGAGAATATTGAGGGGCCTAAATTGTCTTTTTCTGTTGTTGTTCTTTTTGGAGAAAGGTAAGGATAAGTGGGAGACAGTAACACCCAGATCACTGAATTACGATAAAGGAAGATGAATTTGGAATTGAGGGTAGCTCTGAGAGGCGTGAAGAGCCTGGAGCAGAAAGCGTGGTGGGGATGGGAGCAGCAGCTGAGGAGGACTCTGTGAATGGCAGGAGGATGGGCCTGAGGTCAGGATGGCCGTCAGGAAACCCCCAGCACAGGGGTGGCCAAGGACCTTTTAAGAACAATGATGGCCAGTTTTCAGTTTCTGGTTGTTCCTTGTTTGAAGGTTTGGCTCTGTGTTATGATCGAGCCATGGAGGGTCTATCATATCTGGCAAAGTTGTAGAGGTAGATTTGTGGGCTAAAGGAAAAGATGCCATGTTCAACTTGGAGAGAAGTGGTGTGATGACAAGAGGCAGGGGTGCGACTGGGGCCTTAATACACAGCCACCAGGATGGGATTGGGAAAGGCCTTGGGATCTTCCCACACAACTCGGTGGGGCTGTGTCCGGGTCTGAGAGGAGCTGCCCAGGAGGAATCTAGTAAAGGGAAGGAGACCAGATGAGCCTGTGCAGAGGGACTTTGGGAGATGCAGGGGGCAGCAGGGCCAGAGGGGCAGCTGTGGCCATCAGGAGCAAGTATAGATCGTGGAACAGCCCAGGTTCCCCTGAGGTATCTGGAGAGGGAACCTGAAAAACACTAAGTCTTTTTGGCCAATCAGATTAAGACATTACAGGCTGAGGGGGACTGGGGCCAGATTTTGGGATTAAGAGCTTCTGAGGTCTAGGACATTTGGTTTACACAAACCACTCAATCCATTTTGTGAGAGAAAGAAGCTAGATTAAATGATAGCTATGTTTCTTTAATTTCTGATATTCAAGAATTGAAAGATATAAAATTTTTAGGTCTGCTGTCCCTCCCAATTTGGCCTACACCATTAGATAAACCACTATCTATTTGATTAACTTCATTTCACTTTTACACTTGCATCAGAAGGTACACTGCTATTTACATTTATGGGGAAATACACACCCAGCAAGTGCTAAATGGTTGACTCCTTTTTTTTTTTCTTTTTAGTAAAAGGAAGTTTTAAGAAAAGAAAAAGAAATAGATATGCACAACTAGAGAATTACAGTAAGCTAAAGTCCCATAACATATTTGAGTCCCTCAACTGCCCATAGCACTGTTAGCCATAATTAGGAAATTTCAGACTAGCCAAACTTGCCCTGTATATTTTCTTTCTCTGGTACAAATTAGGCTACAAAGTTTGCAATACAAGAAGAAAAGACAACCACTGCATATTTCTGGGTTGTAGGTTCTGAAGCAAATTTGAAATTGAAGGTTAAAGCTGGACAAATGTAGCAGACTGATCTCCTTTTTCTAGAGAAAGTAATTCTAATGCAGAGATTCTAATGACCTGAGATTTTCCCAAGAGTGGGAAGTGGGTATTGGGGATGGGAGTGGGGGCAGGCGTGGGCTTGCTGTGCAGACAGAAGAGAGAGAGCTCAATGGTCCTCCTGAGACAGCAGCTCCTGGGGCAGACATTACTGGAGACACAGTAGAACTGAGGGATGTTCTCCTTGCTGAGAAGGAAACCAGCATTTTAAACTTTTCTACATATTTATGTCCCTTTGGACCATAATCCTGGAGCACTTTGATGTTCTAAGTGTCTGATGTGGACTCTCGAGTGGCCAGGGTCCAAGATGCAGCTGCCAGATTGCTTATTCTTTTACAGGATCAGAAGCCTGAAGATCCTAAGGCCCTGGATTTCCTGCTGACACTGCTCAAAATTCAGTTAGAAAAATGCAGATGGGATGCACCAGTCTTACTTAAGGATATAATTTACACATAATGGTTTAAATGAAGTGCGGGAGATGTTTTCTAGAGGCCTCACTGAGCAAGAGATCTAGCAGGAGTTGAAGTTCACTGTCAAGCTGCTGCCCCTGTCTGAGTCCCTAAGACAACTTCACGCCAGCTGGACTCAGCAAGTCAGGTGCTTTGTGCTGAGCTCAGATTGAGTAGTACTTCACCCTTCAGACTAGTCTTGAACTCTATCAATGACATCCTTCAGGGGACTTTAGATCTTCCAGTTTTTTGCTTTTTGTATTTTGAAGCTATCTTATTTGAGTGTGTTAGGATTTAGGATTGTGATTTCTTCTTTTTGTTGGATTGACTCCTTGATCACTAGACAGTGATGTGGTTGGGAATGTCTTTCCTTACAGTCTACTGTGACATTAGGGTAGCTACACCAGCTCTCTTGTGGCGAATATTTGCATGGTGACTTTTTTCAGACTCTCACTTTCAATCTTTCTGTGTGCTTTTATACTTAAAATGTGTCTATTTTAAGCAATATATTTTTATCTAGTATTACAGTCTGCTTTTTTCTGGGGGTATTTAGTCAATTTATACTAATTACTGATATAGTTGGGTTTATATCTACTATCTACTACTCATTGCCATATGTTTACCCACCTGTTTTATGTCCTCTTTTTATTCTTACCTTCTTGGGGATTAATAAAATATTTTTTATTATTTTATTTTACTCCTTCACTAACTTACCATAGACTTCTTTAGTGTCTGCTTCCATTTCTTCAGCCCCAAGCTCTGGCTGCATGCAGACTAAGGCGTTACCTTCAGTAATGGGTTCTGTAGATTGAAGAGGAAAAGCCACAGACCCTCTGACTGCTTAGGGTGAGCAATTGAGGGCTTAAGCTTAGTAATGAAAGGCCTGGATGGATAAATAGAAATGGAGAGCTGAATCAGGCAATTCTTTGAAGGGAACCATGAATACATGATTTTATAATGGAAGGGACTGCATTTGCAATAACAAAAAAGAGAAATAATGTTGGTTATTCCAAATACTGTATAGCAAAAGTTCCTTGACTTCAGATGTATCCGCATGTACCTATTTTAAAATATATTTGCATCCTTTGAGAAGAAATTATTCTGTTGACATTCTGAAGTCAAAATTAAGCATCACTCATTATTTAATTGTTTTTCTGTAACCCCTTGGATGGCTTTACAGCATACCTATTCTATCATCTTTCCTCTTCCTGGCTTTTCCTTTGATTTTAAAGAAGAGTTTCCATCTCTATGTCTCTAAAGCTAATACTCCCACCCCCACATCCCTGCCCACCTTCTCTGGAATATCCCCTTCACATGTTTTGGCATCTTTGCTATCACCCTTTCTATCTCTGCTAGGATATTTTGTCCTTGATATCCCTTCCAGTTACATTAAATTGCTTGGAAACCTTTTCTAAGAGGTTTTCACCTGCTACTTCGATTTTCAATTTACTGTTCACTCATTTTTTTCTTTTCTTTTTTCTTTTTTGAAATTTTCTTCAAAAAGCTTAATTTCATCAGGTTATTTTAAAAATTGATGCATATTAGCACAAAAAGAGTTCAATCTTTTCTTTTCAAAAAATTGGGCCGGGCGAGGTGGCTCATGCCTGTAATCCTAGCACTCTGGGAGGCCAAGGCAGGTGGATTGCTCAAGGTCAGAAGTTTGAAACCAGCCTGAGCAAGAGCGAGACCCCGTCTCTACTATAAATAGAAAGAAATTAATTGGCCAACTAATATATATAGAAAAAGTTAGCCGGGCATGGTGGCACATGCCTGTAGTCCCAGCTACTCGGGAGGCTGAGACAGCAGGATTGCTTGAGCCCAGGAGTTTGAGGTTGCTGTGAGCGAGTCTCACGTGATGCCATGGCACTCACTCTAGCCTGGGCAACAAAGCGAGACTCTGTCTCAAAAAAAAAAAAAAATTGATACATAAAGTTGTATGTATTTATGTGGTGGATGTGAGTTTTTTGTTTTTTTTTTGAGACAGAGTCTCACTCTGTTGCCCAGGCTAGAAGGCTGTGACATCAGCCTAGCCCACAGCAACCTCAAACTCCTAGGCTCAAGCCATCCTTCTGCCTCAGCCTCCCGAATAGCTGGGAATACAGGCACAAGCCACCACGCCCAGCTAAACTTTTTTCTATTTTTAGTAGAGACAGGGTCTCACTCTTGCTCAGGCTGGTCTCAAACTCTTGAGCTTAAGCAATCCTCTCTCCCTGTCTCCCAGAGTGCTAGGATTACAGGCATGAGCCACCGTGCCTGGCCAACCTGTGAGATTTTGATACATGCACACACTGTATAGAGCTAAATTTTTCTTTTTACTTTAAAAAATTACTATATTATTTCCTCATTTCTTTGTTGAGTTGTTTAGCTAGGATATTTTCAACTACAAGTAACAAGAAATCCAACTAAATATAGCTTAAATAATGATGATTAGTAATCTCATATTACAAGAGCCCAGAGACAGGACCATTTGAGGATTGGTGAAATGTTCAGTGATGATATTCAAGACCTAAGATCTTTTTATCTTTCAGTTTTACCATTCTTGATATATTGCTTTTCATCCACAGCCTTTTCTCCTCATGGTTGCAATTTGGCTGACATAACTCCAGGCATCACACTTTCCACAACTATGTTCAAAGATGGATAAAAGGGTAGTTTCTTCTCAAATAGTTCTTTTAATCACTAAGGAAAACATTTCAAAAACCTCCTATCAGACTTCTATGGGGGCCATTACTCAGAATCAGGTCATATGTCCTGGTTGCAAGGGAGGCTGGAGAAATAAGCATGTGGTATTTTAATCCTCTATAATTCGAGATGGTTCCACCAGCATTTTGGAATGTTATGGTTCATGGTAGGAATGGTTCTTACAATCTACTGTGACGTTAGGGTAGCTACACCAGCTCTCTTGTGGCGAATATTTGCATGGTGACTTTTTTCAGCCTCTCACTTTCAATCTTTCTATGTGCTTTTTTTTTTTTTTTTTTTTTTTTTGAGACAAGAGTTTCACTTTATTGCCCAGGCTAGAGTGAGTGCCGTGGCGTCAGCTTAGCTCACAGCAACCTCAAACTCCTGGGCTCAAGCAATCCTCCTGCCTCAGCCTCCCAAGTATCTGGGACTACAGGCATGTGCCACCATGCCCGGCGAATTTTTTCTATATATATTTTAGTTGGCCAATTAATTTCTTTCTATTTATAGTAGAGAT
>VSMD01046164.1:0-66902 GCA_008750895.1 Mirza zaza
ATCCATCCATCCATCCATCCATCCATCCATCTATCCATCCACTCATTGTAAAGGGGGATTGCTGGACACCGCAGGTCTATGACGTTCCCATCATTGTGGAAAGTTCCATTTGACATTGCTGGCTCTAGAGGCAAAAGCCACAAGATTACGAGGATAGAAACATGAGGCAGGCTGTGAAAAGTTCTGTGAAGTATGTGAAGAGCGACAAACACTATCAATTATAAGGATGACAGCAGCAGCCACAGCCGCTTCTTGGTAAGGAACTTCATAATTTGCAAACTCCAGCTGTAGCCATTTGCTGCTTGAACATTTTGCTGAATGGAAATTTTAAATCTATTTTACAGATAAAGAAACTGAGGCTCAGAGAGATGAAGAGATATGCACAGGGGAGTCTGGGGACTTAAAAAGTCTTTTTTTTTTTTTTTTTTTGATACACCTCCTTGGAGTTTGCAGAAGAAAAATATCAGGAGGCGGAATTCCATTATCTTGATCAGAAAGTGCCCAGCACCCAAACATGCCTCCTCCTTGGCACCCTGCCATTATTCTTTTAAAATTCCTCCGCTATGATGCATCCGATGCAGCCAGGCTCCCTGCCCCTGGCTCCTCTCCTTTCAGTCCCATCCAACACCAGTCGCCAGACAGCTCTCCCTAAAAGGCAAAAATGAGCCAGTCTGTTGCCTGCTAGAACCTTCCATGGCTCCCCATTCCTTTTAGGGGAAAGTCCGAATCGCACACCCGGGCCAGATGAGCCCTCCGAGATCCAGGCCTCACCGGCTGCGGGTCCCCTCCCTGTCCTGGCTGCCCCCGCAGGGCTGTGGATCCTCATGCCCCACTGCTCAGCAGATGGGACCCTCTGCCCTGCCCTGCTTTCCCCCTTCGCCTGCCCGATCGCCAGACGTCTTCTAGTCCTTTCCCTCCTCTGCTCTCTGGTGCGTGGGGCTGCACCTAGTTACACACCTGCATGTGACCGGGAGGGGCAGACGGGGGGGGGGGGGGTGGGGGGGGAGGAAAGGAAGAGAGAGAGAGAGAGAGAATTTGTAATGTGATTACCAGAAATTTTTTACGTGATCATCCTTGGAGAGAGGATCTTTGGGAGTTTTACTTTCAATTTTGTATCTTTTTTTTTTTTTTTTTTGAGACAGGGTGCCCTTCTGTCACTCAGACTAGAGTGCCATGGCGTCGTCATAGCTCACTGCAGCTTCCAGCTCTCGGGCTCAAGTGATCCTCCTGCCTCAGCCTCCTGAGTAGCTGGGACTATAGGCGCTTGCCATTGTGCTTGGCTAATTTTTATTATTTTTATTTTTTTTTTGCAGAGACAAAGTCTCACTATTGCCCAGGTTTCAATTTTCTATGTTAATTTTTTTGGTTATTTTAGTCCATTAACAGATACACTTTTTCCAAACAGCTTACAACCATGAGAAAGTAACACTCAAATGTTACCAGGGCACCTCAGCTGTGGATCCTTTTCAGGACCCCTGTCCTCAGAGTTGGGCACCCCCTCCCATCCCGATGGGGGGGTGCAGCCAGCCCTCTGGGGGATACTGAAGGATTGGGCTGAGCCAGGACTTCCTTATCTGCTGCGGTCTCAGGTGTCCTGCAGAGAGCATGGCTGGGGCAGCCTGGGCCTCCTGAATGTCGCTTTAATGACCAGGGAAGGAAAGTCATTACAGCCCCATGCATTGTCCAGGGTAAATAACGGAAAGGATTATTACATCAACGATGCCATATTGTACCCTCAATTAGCTGTGGCAACGAGGAGCGCTGGGACAGCTAATGCCACCGAATCAGGGATCATCAGAAGCCAATTTTCCGTTCTGTGAAGCATCTTTCACTCTTTTGTTGGGTTGTTTGCATTTTAGTTATTTGGGATTTCTTACACACACACACCCTCCCCCTCAGTTTTCTTTTCTTATTTAGGGCGGGGGCACTGATTCAGTCTCATCTGTATTTGGCTGGTTGTGAAACCAGTTGATCCTCAGGTGAGCAGCAGTTCTCCAAGAGTGGCCCCTGGATTTGCAACATCAGCATTGGCCACTGCCCGAGAACTTGTTCCTATACAAATGCAAATTTGGGGGCTGCACCCCAGACCCCTGACTCAGAAACGTTGGGCTGGGCCCCAGGAATCTATGTTTCTCCAAGCATTCCAGGTGGTTGAGGTGCTTGCTCAAGCTTGGGAGTCACTGGCCCAGAGGTGGACTCTGGTGCTTGGGCTCAAATTCTTTCTGTGCCGCGTACTGGCTGTGTGTCCTTGGACAAGTTACCTCACCTCTCTGTGTCTCTGTGTTTCCGTCTGTGATATGGGCATATCTACAGTACCCATCCCATGAGGTGTATGAGGACGGGCTGAGAGAATGTGCGTGGAGCAGTGGAGCAGTGCTCAGGCTCAGCCCCAGAACGTGCTATCTGGTACCGTATTTCGTACAGTAGAAGCTGCCTTTGGTCATCAGACTCATCCAGATTCCACATAGTAAATACGGGGCAAAAGTTTGCCAGCATTTCTCAAACTTCAATGAGTACACAAATGCCCTGGAGATGTTTCTGAATTGTAGAATTCTGGCCCAGTAGGGCTGGGGCCAGGGATTCTGCGTTTCCGGTGTGGTCTCAGGGGGGAGGTGCTGCTGGTCTGGGAATCTCACATCCAGTGCAGATTGGACTCGGTGTCTAGGGCTTGCACGGGCTCATATGACGAGCTGACCACCGCCAGGGGCTGGCCTGGGAGAGGGCAGCTGAGCAGGGCATGGGGCACTTTGCCCATCCGTCGGTGGCCAAGGGACAGAGAGAGATTCGCTGGAGACAGGCTTTGAGCTCCTCCGTGCCTGCTCCGTGGCCTAGACCCAGCCATCCCCACCCCTACCCTCACACCCCCACCTGCCAAGGAGGCCACCCAGTGCCCACCACGCCCATGCCAAGGGCGGGTGGTGAAAAATCGAATGCTGATTTTTTTCAATATGTGAATTAATAACACGCTTTTCCTTGGGACTATGGGTTTGCCAGAGTTGAAAAATGGTGAAATCACAGGGAAATTTACATCGGCATAGACAAGGCACTGCCAGTGAAGTTGGTCAATTACTGCTATCATGTTACAGTTGTTGTTGGTCTGAGGGATAAACCCTGCACTGAGATTCCCCCCTTGGCACCAGCCCCAGGAATGGGCAGCCTTTGGGGGGCCTCCGTGGCATCCTGACTGTTCCGGGGGTCGCCTGCCAGGCCACCCTCCTGATGCCACCGGTAGCTTCTTTGCAGCCACTCTGTGATTTCTAGACACTGCTCACTTCCGAGGGGACATGGCAGGGCTGGAGAGAGAAGGGGTCACACATGCTCATTTCCAGAATGAACAAAGAACACTTACAGGGGAGAGGAAAAATGCCTCTTGCCCCTCTCCCCTGACACGTGTGTGCGCAAACAGACACACACACACACACACACACACACGCGCGCGTGCGCGCGCACGCTCTAGCTGCCCCAGCCTGCATGTCACCATCAATCAGCTCCTTCCCACTTGCCGTTTGCAGGCAGAGTTCCCTACAGATGTGCTGGGGGGCTGGGAGAAGGAGAAGAAGGTAGGGCTGGGGAGGGAGGGGCGGCGGAGACGTCCTCAAAGAGTTAAAACCTTGCCTCGCCAGACTGCGAATTCTCTTCCACTCTCCCCCACCCCACCCCCCTCAATCCAGCCAAACAACAGCTTGACATTTTCCATCCTTCACGAGAAAGACAAAGACGGGAAGATATTCCCATGATCCCTTTCTGCATGCCTAACCGTGAGCTCAGGTGCCGTAGCGCTTGCCCTGCGCCGGCCCTATCAACATGAAGGGCGAACTCATCCCTTCTGCATCTTTTTCTCGCCACTGCTTGATTAATTGGCTGGCTACTACGCCCGCGGAATACCTAATGCTTTCCCTTCCCCTATTCTTCCTTCACAGTTTTTTTTTTTCCTCTTTTGCACCATTTACATATACTTTATATTCCATAATTTTCACCCAAAAAGAAAAAAAAGAGGGAGCGGGCCCATCTCAGTAATTTGATGTAATGACGGCATGTCACCAAAAAGAGGAATTAGAAAAATCTGTAGGTATTTAATTTATTCTTTTTTTTTTTTTTTTCAAGTAGATCTCTCTGAGAGGAGCATTAATATTCATGGGCAAAGGGAAAAAGTATACTCAATAGGAAAATTCCAGATTTTTTTTTTTAGGGGTGGGGAGACGGCTAAATTCAATGCATTTTTAAGCACCATTATTTAACTAATAGTGCTGGAGTCCCTCTGGTCTAAGCTCCTCCCCTTCAATGAAAATAAGTGAGTTTTAGTTTGCCTTCAAGGGTATGTGTGTTGGGCTCACACCCATGCTATTGAGGCAGGAAAACTGGATTTTGTGTTTTCCTCCTCTCCTGGGAGGACTGGAATAAAGAAGAAAAACATAAATAAAGGCCTTTCAGAGTCCCCGGGCTTGAGTTTTGGTTTCCCTCCAAGCTCCCCTGTCGGCCGCAATTGCATTCTGGTGGCTCTGTGGATGGAACGATTTTCTTGAGGTTTCCAGCTAGGCCATCCTCCTTCCTATTAACTTGGGTTCAGATTTTGTGCTGTTAATTAACTGCGTGGTTATCAGAGTAAATGTTGAGTTAAGCCATAATTATAATAGGTACTGCAAAGAATCAGGGGGGAAAAATAATGACGCATCAGGCAGATGCCTTCAGGGAGAACGGGGTGGGAACAGCCTCTCTCTGAGGCAGGTCTTTGCAAACGGTCTCAGGGCTGTTTGGCTCTTTGGTGGCAGCGGCATCGTGGGGTGCAAGGACCTGACTCCGGTTTGGTAGGAAGGGGAGGTCTCGGCCATGAGGAACGTTGATGTTCACCCCCTTCTCAGTCTATGCGATCAGAAACATGTCAGGGTCCATGGGTCCTGAGTCTAAGTCATTTCCCAATTGTGACAATAATCATTATCATAGGTATAAAAATTATAATAAGCCATACTATGTATCATTATGTTTTATTCATTTTTTGTCGAGTTAAAACTCACATGCAATGAGCTGCAAGAATCTTAAAAGTGTGCAGCTTGGTGGAATATTTTTTACACTTTTGTACTCTACCTGGATCAAGACGTAGAACATTCTAACACCCCAGAAGGGTCTCTTGTGCCCCCTGCCCCCAAGTCAGCACATCCCTCTTCAAAGATAGCCACTCTGCTGGCTTCTAGCACCATAGATTAGTTTTACCTGTTCTCAAACTTTAAATATTAATAAATGGAAACATACCAGTATATAATCTTTTGTGTCGAGGCTTTTTTTGTTTTGTTTTGTTTTTTTACAAAACATGAAGTTTTTGAGATGGACTCCTATTGCGTAGCAGTAGTTCATTTTTATTATTGCTGTGCAGTATTCCGATGTAGAAATATACAGAATTCAATTATCCATTCTCGGTCATTTGGGCTGTTTCCAGTTTGGGCTCTTATGAGGCAAGCTGGCATGAACATTCTCCTATATCCCTTTTGGGAGACAGAAGTCTTCCTTTCTCCTTGGAATATATCCAGGAATGAAAAATCTGGCCATGGGGTAAATATATGTTTAGGTTTAGTTGAAACTGCCAAAAAGTTTGCAGAGCAGTTGCACCAGTTTATTCTTTTACCCGCAGCGCCTGGGGTTCCAGTTGCTCCGTATTTTCACCAACGCTTGGTATTGTTGTCAGTCCTTGCGCTTTTGGCTATTTTCACAGGTGTGGGAGGGGCAAGAAGAAACTGACAGGACCCAAGCAGGGAGAAAACAAGAGATACTAACTCAGAGAGATATCGAGAAAGCAAATCCGAGACACATGGAGAGAGAGAGAGAAAGAGGATAAAAGAGGCGGGAAGAAATGCAGGTGGAAACCCACACAGAGAGAATGAGGTAAGTGAATGGGGAAAAAGTTCATGAAAAGAAGAGAGGAGAAAAATGAAAAGGAAAATGGAAGAAACGACAGCAGACACTGAGAAGGGGCAAGGTTAACAGGGGAGAGAAAAGCAGGGAAGGGGAGAAGAGAGAAAGGAACGAACGACCCAAGGAGTGGGAGGAGGGCAAGTGCAGAAATGGGTCTCTTGGTATTTTATGAAACATGGCCTTTTTTTTTAAAAAAAAGTGCTTCTTGATATTTTTATGTTTATATGTTTTAACTTGGGCCTGCCCTCATGGAAAATGCATGAGGAATAAGTGGTTTCTGGGAATGTTTTATACATGACTGGGGAGTCGTGAGGCTACCGAGGTGGGCAGGAGGGAGGGGGGGTGTGGACGTCTCCTCCCTGGTCTCCCTGGCAGGGCTTGGCCGTGGGCTGCAGGCAGGCGCTCAGGAGAGGAAGTGCTTCGAGGCCACGGGGAAGACGACCCAGGGTGGGAGACCAGCTGGTGGGACTGGGCTGCACTCCCAGTTCTGCCAACCCTATGGCTGGGCAATCCATGTTCCCCTCCTCTGAGCCTCAGTTTCCCCTCTGCGACATGGGCTGTTAGCGGTGCCAGTTTTAGGGGCTGGTTCTGCTAACCTGGGGCCAGAGGGGCTTGCAGGGCTGTAAGCAAGCTCAGGCAATCAGCGGTTTAGAGCAGAGCTTAAAAAGCAAAAGAGTGTCTTTAACGACAACAACAGAGGACTCAAGAGAACACCCTTACGCTCCCACCAGGTAAACCCCTCCCTGCACCTGAGTGTATCAGGTGTCCTGGATATGGGCCCCATCTGGTCCCCTGCTCTGCAGCCTTCTGCATGGTGCCCTGACCTCAGGGACTCTGTTCTCCCAACATGCCACACATATTTATAGTCCTTGCATTTGCATGTGCTGTTGCCTTAGCTTGGAATGCCTCCTTATCCGACAGGACAGTGATTCTTAAACTCCTCATGGGGGAGTGGGAATTAAAAACCTTTTTGACAACTGGAGGAAAGACTGTACACTCTTTCCCAAGGGAAGAGAAATTCCCAGCCTGTGCATACAGTCTCAGGGGTTTCCCTTGACCTTGGCAGTCTCGTCTCTGAGCTCCGGTTGAGCAGTTTCCGCTGCAAGACTCGGTGCTAAGGTCACTGCCTTCGTGGAAGCATCTTTCCAGGTTTGCCCTAAAACAGCAGCAGCCTCTGTCCTGAGACTGGTCTCCCAGGGACTAGGGGCTTTGCTCCACCAGGTCTGTGTGTCATCTGTTTATGTGTCTTTCTCCTCCACTGGGGAGTCCAGCAGGGAGAGGCTGTGCCAGTCTCTGCGTCCTGGGAGCCCAGCACAGGAGCTGGCCTGGGGGGGCGGGGGTCCCGGGAAACGTCAAACGCATCTGTAGGCACTTCTCTTTCAGGAACATTCACAGAGTATCACGGCGGCTGCAAAGACAGAGTGAGAGCAGTTCCTTCTGGAAGCTGGACCCTGTCTCTTTGCAAGGATGAAAGCAGCCTCTAGCAGAGTGTGGGTTTGAGTAGGGAAACCAAAGCCTCCAAAAAGCCCAACTCACTCGTTCCCAAGAGGCATAAATCCCGGCAACATCGAGAACATCCTTCATGCCAAAATTGGCCGAGACGGCTGGACACGATGGGAAGACTCGGCATGCAAGTCTGGAGTGAGGAGGGCGTTTCCATTCCTGCTGCGTCCCTGCTCTCCTGCGTGACCTTGGGCAGGTCGCTTCCCCTCTCTGCCCCTCAATGTCCTCCTCTGTAAATTGGGGTGGGGTGACAAAGAGGAGGATGAGGGACCTTCAAGGTCCCTTCTGATGCCGAGGGTTTACGAGCTCTGAAGATGCTCTTCAGGAAGGCTGCGGTGATTTACATTGCAGTTGTGCGGGAGAGAAACAGTTGTGTGGGAATCAATTTTCTCTTGTAAATAGGATCCTTTTTAAAGCACTCCAGGGAAAAAGGGAGGGACAAGCATTTCTAGAAGGCCTACTATGAGGCTTGCTTTGTATAAGCCTGGTCTCGTTGAGCTCCTCACACTAAAGTTGATTTACCTTGCAAATGCATTATACACTTAAAATTTAAGAAAAAATAATAGGTACGATGCTTTGCCTCACAAAGAAAGGGGTCACATGCTCCCGAGGAAAATCTGAGAAATATAAAAAATAAGAAGTGAAAGGACAAATGATCTATTCATCCAACAGGTATTTATGGAATACCCACCAAGTGCCAATCATGATACAAAGAAACTATGTTTCTACACACACACACACACACACACACGCACATGCACACGCACACGCACACGCACACACACACGATTGTAAGCATAGAGTCTACAAAATTTAAATTCTGCAATTTTATTTAAATTTCTATTATATTCATTCTGATGTTGTCATGTAGCTAGTTCTAAATAAGCCTACTGCTTACAAGTCAACTTTCTTTTTCCTGATTATAAAAATAACACATATACTTATTGAAAAAAAAAGTAGATGTTGCAAGCACTTAAAAAGAAAGAAATAAAGATTATTTGAAATCCACCACCCAGACTTCTGTTTATACCTTCAGACTCTCAACACACATGTGTATAACCTGCTCGTATCTGCTCCAGGGAACCCCCAGCCCCTATTAAACACCCTCCCACCAAACTTACACACACTAGAATGTAGAAAACTACTAGAAGTCAGTAATTTTTGTCTATTTAAATTATTGATTTATATTCAGTACTTAGAACAATGCCTGGCACATAGTAGAAGTTCTGTAAGTAGCAAATGCTCTTTATAGTGGCAACAATAAGTAACAAGGGGTCATACATGGTTTTATAATATGCTTTTTTAAAAAGCATCAACACAATATAACTATTACCCAGTATCATGAAATATTCTACTATAATATAACTGACGATGCCTTCATAATATCCCATCATATAGATAAATCATACTTAATTTCTCTAGTCTCATCTCGCAGCCATCTAAATAACACTTCCAGAAAGATCCTGGTAGCTATTTCACAGCTAAATGACCATTTTCGTGGGATAAATTATTTCCAGAAGTAAAACCGATGAGTCACAAAGCAGGGACATGCAATGGAATATTAGTTAGCCATAAAAAGAGTGACATGTTGATGCACACTGCAACATGGATGAGCCTGGAAGATGTCATGCTAAGTGCATGAAGCCAGACACAAAAGATCACATGATCTTTTCTTGATAATGAAATATCTAGAATAAGTAAATCCACAGAGACAGAACACAGATTAGTAATTGCCAGGGGCTGGGGGAGACGGGTAACAGAAGGTAACTACTTAACGGGGATGGGGTTTCCTTTTGGGGTGGTAAGAATGTTAGGTTAGTCTGCCCGCTGTTCCCCGGCTCCCCGGTTCCCAGTGTCGGGAATGAGTACTGGTACCGAGTTGAGCTGATGATGGAGCGATCACGAACACAGAGCAATTTTATACAAACCACTTATCACATAAAAGAACGAATGAAAGTAAAGAAGGAAGCTACACAAAGGGACAATACCTTCCAGAGACAGTGGGACGGGTCAGTCTCCGAGAGCGGAGAAAGACCCAGGTATCCCAGCACACGCTGCCTTTTATACATAAGCCCACTCATTTGTCCCGCCTTCCCCTGGCAGGATTGGTTGCCTTTTGCCACCTTTTGGGGTGATTGACACGTCGGGGTTATATAACAGACCACCTGATACCTTGCATAACAGGTCGGTTATCTCACAGTTTCCCTGTCTGTGCATGTGTCCTCCCCAGAATCCTTCAGGAAGCTCCACCGGTGTTATGCTAATTAGATGGTAATGAGCTCTAGGTCAGTGAAGGGTTACTGGGAACTTTTCACCATGTGTGTTCCCACCGGGAAATAGTTCCTAGCGCCATTTGGTTCCTACCTATGATTCGGTTCCCGCTCTCTGCCCTTAGCCACTTCCTTGCCACCTGTTTACCATCCACCAGACCTAGCAAGAGGCTTTGCAGCCAGACAGAGGTATGGGTGCATAACACTGTGAATGTACTAAGGGCCGCTGAAATTGTTCACTTTGAAATGGTTAGTTTTATGTTATGTGAATTTCATCTCAATGAAAGAAATAAAGAAAACGCAGTATCAAAGTCAACTTGCTATACCCATTTATGCACCCTCCAGCAAGGCATCTGAGTGCCTGTTTTGTCAAAATATCAGCAGCACTGGCGATTTTCTATAAACCCGGCCACCTTTATAAGCAAAATGTATTGATTATTAGTGACGTCAGTTTTACTTTTCTCATTGAACTAATTGACTTTTATAGTCCATATTTTCATGTTCATGTTTGCCAATCATATTGGAGCGTTGGTCTCACTGATTTGCAAGACTTCATTCTCCATTGGTGAGAACCCTTGCCGTGTCCATCTCAAACTTTCATTCCCATTGATTATTTTGCCTTTTAATTTTAACATAATTCTAACTTCTTAATTGCTGCTACTCTACGACCAGTGACTACCGCACCATCCTGTTGATTGCCTACTAGACATTCAGTCTCCACTCCCACCCTCCACCTCGTGATGGAGCCTAAGTCCACCATCCGTGTTCTGCAGCCAGCCCAGCCCCCAACCTCAGAGAGAAGACCCCGACTGGACCATCCAATCATACCCATTTCATTTCTCTTTTTAAGGTTAGTAAAATCTGGGCACACAACACAATCACAAGCAATGAGATAGGAAGGAAAGTTTGCCAGGGGATTCTGTTTGGCTCTTACAAAGAGGCATTCATGAGGTAATGTCCCTGTTCTTCTCTGGGTGTGACTGGATCTGGGAGTGATGCTGGCACCTCTGCAGCCATCTTGTGCTTACAAGGAGAGCTAGCCCGAGGACAAAGCCAACATGTAGAAAATGACACAGGGAGCAGATCCATACCATGGAGGCACCTGCTTGATGTGCCCTTCCTCTGGGCTTCTCATGAGGTCAGAAAACTGAGCTCCTGAGTTCTTCAGGTAGCCCAGGTAAGGTACCTATTACCTGCAGATGATAGTATCCTAGCCCACCAACCCCATTCAGGGGCAGCTCCTTCTTTCCTTCCTTCCTTCCTTCCTACCTTCCTTCCTTCCTTCCTTCCTTCCTTCCTTCCTTCCTTCCTTCCTTCCTTCCTTCCTTCCTTCCTTCCTTCCTCTCTCTCTCTCTCTCTCTCTTTCTTTCTTTCTTTCTTTCTCTCTTTCTTTCTTTCTTTCTTTCTTTCCAAGACAACAACTGCTTTACTAAACACCTTTTTAGGAATGCTTATACACTATTGGTGGGACTGCAAACTAATACAACCTCTACAGAAAAAAGTATGGAGATTCCTCAAAGAAGTAAAAGTAGACTTGCCATTTTATCCAGCAATCCCACTACTGGGCATCCACCCAAAGGGAAAGAAGTCATTATATATTAAAAAAAATGACACCATCCTTTGAATGTTTATCGCAGTGCAATTCACAATTGCAAAGATGTGGAATCAACCTAAGTGCGCTTCAATTCACGAGCAGATAAAGAACGTGTGGTATATGTACACCATGGAGCACTACTCAGCCATAAAAAGGAATGAAATAATGTCTTTTGCAGCAACTTGGGTGGAACTGGAGACCATCATCCTAAGTGAAGTTTCTCAGGGATGGAAAACCAAACACCACGTGTTCTCACTAATAAGTGGGAGCTAAACATGTGGCACAAAGAGATATAAAGGACATTGGAAACCAAGAGGGGGAGTGAGCAAGTGGGGGGTGAAGGGTGAAACTTACCTATCGGGTACAACAAACTCCATTCTGGTGAAGGACACCCCAAAAGCCCTGACTTAAACATTGTATAAGGAATCCACATAACAAAAACATCTGTAGCCCCTTAATATTTTGAAATTAAAAACAAAAAGAAGAGCCAAATAAAAAGCACCTTTTTTAAATGAAACCTTTTCTGTCAATGGACACATCTCCTCAGATAGATTCGTGGAAGTGGAATTTCCAGGAAGAAATGCTATTTAATTTTTAAAGTTGCTTGATTCATATTTTCATTTGCCTTTTAGTTGGAGATTTAATCAGTCTCTCAGCTAGAATATAGGGGGCTAGGGCCAGACCCCAAACCTTCTGCTGTCACAGCCAAAGCCACATACTAAAAGGAAGCTGGCCTTGGGTCCTGAATAGGTTCCTTTCAATCTGAAATCATAGGTAATGGATTCAGTTTGTCTGGATAAGGCATTCCCTGGATGGCCAAAGCTCGCTGCCATATGTTTGTCTGCCCCTTATCCTTCATCATCTAGGGTTTTAGAATGTCGGGATGGAGAGGCACAGGAATGGATCTGCTCTGGGGTGAGGTGGATGAAGAGCCCCACTGACACCCCGATGACACTACGGACAGTCTCCTGGAAGGTGGAATGCTCACCTGCACTTGCTTGCCGGGGTTGCCATAACAAGGTACTGCAGACCAGGCGGCTCAGAACGACAGACATTTATCCACACCCAGGACTGAAGGCTGGAAGTTCAAAATCAAGGTGTGGGCGGGGCTGGCCCCTTTCGAAGGCTGTGGGAGGGCATCTGTGCCAAGCTCTCTCTTGGCCGATGGTGGCCTCGGGGCTCGCTTGGCTTGTAGGTGGCCATTTCCCCCACGGTCTTTGTATCACCTCCCCCATGCATGTCTGTGTCCAGATTTCCCCTTTTTATAAGGATTCAGTCATGTGGGACTGGGTTCTAGCCTAGGACCTCATCTTCACTTGTCATCTGCAAAGACCCTATTTCCAAATAAGGTCCCACTCACAAGTTTTGGGGGTCGGGACCTCAGTATCTTTTTAGGGGATGTAATTAATTCAACCTGTAACATCCTCCAAACGCAGGAGCTTGCACGTAGAAGTCAGGGGTTATGAACCCCCAAGGTGGCGTTCTATTCTATTCAGACCTGTTGATATTTTGAGTGAGGAATGAGAAAAAAAAAAGACGAGGAAACCAAGGTCGGGATGGGACAGTCACATGCTCACGGGGCACTCGGGGATGTGCGGGGACTGGAACCCGGGACTCCTGAGTTTTCATGCAGCATCTCACGGGGACACAGGCATCGCTGGGCCCAGTCCTCCGACAGCCGTGGGAGCTGAGCCTTTGAGGTAGCCAGTGAGGAAGGCCCGGTGGCCAGACTTCAAGGGGGGCAGAGAGGAGCTGGCAGGGGCTGGGGTGGCTGCCAGGGTGGCAGGTAAAGGAGGTTAGAGCATGGGGAGGCGGGCGGGGAAGGAATGTGACATACCCGGGGGAGGCCAGAGCTGTGCAGACCCACGCAGGTCCTGGGAAGCGTGGGAGAGGCAGCTCAACCCCCCGCGCACCCCTCAGGGTGACGGTGGGGTGGCTTCTGGCTTCAGTTCCCATTGGCCAAGAGCCCGTGCATTTAAGGGGGCAGCCAAGAGGGGCTGAGGAGCCCTCCTCTCCGCGGCCGGTGCCAGCTGCCCGCCCATAGGAAGCCAACATGTCAGCCTCCTGCCCGCGAACGCCAGCCCAGAGGTGCCAAGGCACCGGGCGCAGCAGAGCCAGCTGGCAGCTTCGCGGAGAGCCAGCAGCCCGGCCGGCCCATCTGCTCCTCGCTGCCAGCTGCACGCCGGTGGGAGGCGGGCCGGCGGCCCATCCGAGTGGCCGAGGTGCCAGCCACCGGGCGCTCCGGGCCAGCTGGCAGGCTGGCAGGACTGGCCAGCACCCCCATCTGCCCGCCGGCGCCAGATGAACGTGCGGGGGAACCGTGCCCGGGGACGTCAGGGTGCCAGCCCGCCCCGAGTTCCAAGGCATTGGAGGCCCTGGTCGTCTCCTCTTCCCTCTCTCCCAGCCCTCGCGAGCCTCACGATGCTGCTGACAAAGGCCCGGAGAGAAGGTGTGGGGAAGCGGAACCGGAACCGGCAGGATTGCGGATGCGGGGCTGTGAGAAGCGCCGCAGACCGGTGAGTAAGAGCAGGGGACTCGGGCCGATTGCTCAGATCTGAATCTCAGCGCCGGCGCCGATGAGCTGCGCGACCCTGGGCGAGCCGCGTACTGGCTTGTAGCCTCAGTTTTCTCGTGTGTAAAACGGGCAAGTAGCACCCGCTTCGCTGGGCTACAGTGAGGAGGAAATAAGACGTATATGCAACACTGAGAATGCGGCAAACGCCCAATACGTGGTGTTCATTATTATCAATTATAATGTTATTAAAATCAGACGATTAGAGTGTTTTAGCGCAAGTGAGCCTCGGATATCATTCAGCTCAATTGCATCATTTTAAAGTTGGGGAACTAAGGCCCAGAGAGGGGACAATCATGCAGGCGGTCACTTGGGGTTCAGAGGCTGGATTCCGGGTCTCTGGACACTCTCCCTGGCCATTGCCAGGAAATGCTCACCTGAGATAGAAGAGGTGACAGAAAGTAGGGAGGGGGCTTCCTGTCCTGCTGCGACCTACCAGGTACCTCGACTGCTCAGCCGCCACACCCCGCACCTGCCCCTGGAATCACTGCTAGTGCGTGAGTGCCGGTGCTTATTTCTGAGTGGTCGTGTCACCCTTGTGCATCTACCGTGTGGGCATAAATGTCCTGTGTCACCAAACAGACCAAACTCTCGAGTGCAGAGACCATGCTCTGTTTAGGCACAGCTCACCTATCCACAACTCACCTCTCCGAAGCCTCAGATATCATATCCAGAAAGCCCCTGACATCCCTGAGCTCCTATGCTTGGAACAGCACCTGGAATTTGGCTGGAGCTCTGTAAACCTGTGAATGAATGAATGAGTGAATGAATGAGTGAGTGGAGACAAAGCCTTGGTTCAGCCTGGGGCAGCTTCTCTAACTCGACGGACCAGGACTTTCACCGTCCACCCAGCAACCAGCAAGAGCAAGGATCTACGTGTTCTAAGTCCTCGTGCTAATCAGCAGTTCCGGATTCTCGCTCAGAGCCTAGCTACTCTGAGTTTGCACACAGTGCTAACAAAGGTATACTAGTTAGCTGATCTTCTGATCTGCAGATTGGATGCAACAAATAAAAAGGGAGGAGAAACAACTGCAGGCAATAAAAGCAGATAAATATGGCCGCAGATGCCTTCATGGGCAGCAGAAAGAGATGGGAATGTTTGAAAATAACCTCCCTAATAGCAAAAACTGAGCCATCGAAGGCTGTTTTTGTGAAGGGGCAAACACCCATCACGTTGCGCAGGGCCTTTGATCTCTCCCTGGAAAGCAAGTGATGCTCATAATGATAGATCTGAGATTTAGTTCAAGGGCCCCTGTCCAAACTATCAGAAAACAGAGTGCTTTTTGCAGAGATTTCCCTCCGAAATATAATTTTTAAAATGGTAATTAAAGAGAGGTGATCTTCCATCAACCAGAAAGCTTGGCTTTCTCAAATGACTAGGGCAGGGAAGGTTATATGCTGCTAGGATCCACTGCTCTTCTGTGGACAGAGCTGACAATTAGAGAATTTAAGAGGATCAAAGGGAAAGTAGAAGGTTGTGGGGAGATCAGTTGAGATTATTCTTCATGCTGGACATGAATGTTAACACTTCCCGGCTATGTCTGTACAGGGGTGGGCAGTTCTCAAAACTATTCACACCTGTTATCCATCACCTCATTTACAGAGCTTCTTGTCTACCAAAGAGGAAACATATGCACATACATACGTGCACACAGATACAAACAGATGTCCACACACATGACGACACACTCATGCATATCCATATAGACACATGTACACACAGTTATGCTCACATGGAGTAAGTCCCATCCTAAGATACCCAAAAGGCAAGAAATGAAAAAAAAATCTCTTTGCAGAAAAGTACTGTAGCATACACATATTCATGCATGTAAACACACAGACACACACATGCACACAAGGCTCACATACACATATACACAATCGCACCCAGAGATGTGCAATGCACATAGGCACATGTATTTACATATGCACATGTGCATATCTGGCCAGCCCCTTTGGCGAAACCACAAATAATTTTGAAATTATGATGATCATAATGAAATGATGGACTGTAACTGCTGCCATTCCGGGGGCACCTCGTATGTTCCAGATCTCGTGACTGGCATTGGCTACCCCATTTACCACCCTCTCTACATTTTTCTTCTCCTTTTCCCTTCTTCCTTCTTTTTTTTTTCCTTTCTCTACTATTTTTTCTTTTTCTTTTTTTTCCTCTTTCACAAGCAGTCCATGAGTACTTTCTCATTTTGAAACATCAGCATGGGACTGGCAGAACAAACCTTCCCCTTTGTGTTTCCTGCCTCATACCCACTCAATTTCTGAGCAATATTGGCTGTGATCAATTTCAAGTGGAACCTGCACCCCCCAGTTTGACATGCAGTCCTACTGCAGACACACAGGAGCGCTAAATGGCCATTCACAGGATAAAGGTTAAGCACACTCTGGAATACTCCACGGCGGCTGAAAAGAACCAAAGTCAATTTCTGGAAGACTGTTACCCAGCGTCCCTGGAGTCCTCGCCGGGGGTGGGCACTCTCCCTGCATTCCATCACTTAATCGTCCCAGCTACACCGTGCACGTGACCCACAGCCCTGTTTAACGGATGTGAACACTGAGGCGAGGTGGGAGCAAGACGTTAGGACATTTGTCCAGCCAGCATGCGGCAGATCTGAGAGTCAAACCAGGGGATCTGTCTCTAAAGCCCGTATTCTTAAGCCTCACGCTAATATGCCCAGCAGAAAAGAAAAAAAAAATCCGTCTGCAGAAGAGTGCATATAATATACTCCCATTTATATAAAAGCTGGAAACGTATACCTAGGTGCATATGAAGGTGTGGCTTTCTGTGGCTGTCACGGCATCCCTGTACCCTTTTAACAAACGGATAGTGTGACACTGAGGTGAACCGGCTTTCCAAGGCCATGCGACTGGGCTCAAGTTCACCTCTGTCCGACTGCATGGCTTGTGCTGTTTTCACAATACTTCTCTTCCCGAGATATCGAGTGAACCGGCTGGTCCAGGAGGGGACTGTTTTTTAGAGGGTTTGCCAAAAGAGCTTCTTTTGGGGAGAATATCTGTCACTCCGAGAGCCCCCTTCTCAGTGCTCCGTGCTTCTGGAAGTGGGAATTCTGGGCCGCATGGAGAATGAGACCCCCACGAAGGGAGGACCCTCCCCCGGAGCTGGCCACCAGACGATGCCTCCAGTGGCCCCCCTCAGGAGCCATATAGTTAATCGGCCTCTTGGTTTGGCATCGCAAAAGCCTCCCACAACCTTGGCAAGTTCCAAATGCACAATGGGGTGGGGAAAGTGCCTCGGCTGGGACCCAGGAGACCCGGCGTCCTGTCCCAGCTCTGCCCTCGCTTGCTGCCTGCCCTCCCTACTCTGTTCTCAGGCTCTGCCTCTGCTCACTGAGTGGGGGGTGCACTTGTGGATTCAGCAGGGAAACTTCAGGATTTAGCCTTGAAGACTCAGCTTGGCGCCTTACAAAATTCCACAATTGAAACAAAACACTTAATATTGCTGAGCCTTACTTTGGTCATCTGTAAAATAGAAATGACACTACTGATTGGGTGACTGCCGTTTATGAGTTCTTGTATTCCGGGCAGGAAACTGCAAGTGCAAAGGCCCTGTGGGGCCATGTTTGCGTCTACTCATTCATTCATTCGTTCAGCAAATATTTGGGATGATTTGGATTTCCATTATTGCAGGGGCTGGGGAGGTGGCAGCGAACAAGACAGCCACAATTTCTGCCTTCCTGGAACTCACAGTCCAGCTAGGGAGACAGATGTGAGTCAAATAGTCACATAAACAAATGTAAGAGTAGACTTATGGCAACTGTAACAAAGAGGCAGCAATGAGGGTGTTGACCAAGACTGACAGCCAGAACAGGTTGTCCTGAGGAGGAGGCGTTAGCCAGATGGGTGTGGATGGAAGGTACATGGCTAAGACCAGTCTAGGCAGAGGAGAAAGCAGGTGCAAAGGTCCTGTGGCAAGAGCAAGAGTGTGGAGAGTTCTCAGAACACAAGGGAGGCCAG
This sequence comes from Mirza zaza, assembly GCA_008750895.1. Classification (NCBI taxonomy): domain Eukaryota; kingdom Metazoa; phylum Chordata; class Mammalia; order Primates; family Cheirogaleidae; genus Mirza; species Mirza zaza. The sequence goes on from VSMD01046164.1 coordinate 17,834, forward strand.
CACAGGTGGCAGGCTGAGAGCCAGGAAGGACGTAGGGCCAGACAAGGGCTGAAGATGTCAACGGGGCCTGGGGACTCAGTGGGGACAGATTTGGACTCCACCCCTAGGGTAATAGGGAGCCCCTGCGGGGTTTGGAGCTGAGGAGTGACATGATTGGGTTCGCTCTTTGGAGTGGTGCCCCTGGCTGCTGGGTGGAAGGGGGGCTGGCATTACAGCTGGAACCCAGACTCCCGGGTTTCTAGCCTGGCCTGCCCCTTTCTCTTGGTGTGGCAGAGTCAGCACCTGCTCTCTGTCTGTTCCTGTTCATGCATCTGTAAAGTGGACTGTTCCCCTCTTAAGAGTTGTTGAGAAGATTAGATGAGATAATACGTGTGGGTCTCCCAGAATAGGCCTGACCTAGAGGAAACACTTTATACATGCTGCCATAATTATTACTGAGAATGGATGGGGGGGCGGAAGGGCAAAACAGAAGAGAGTGACAGACCAGATCCTGTCCTCCGCCCTGGGGTGGGGGGCTCAGTCCGGCTCCCCTCGTTAGCAAGTGCCTTTCTTTCTGCTGCGTGCTCTCCGGAGGAGGAGAGGGTGGTGGAAGCTGTAGGAATGCCGTGAAGGTCTTAAAAGAAATTATAGCCTGCATAAAAATATTCACTCCAGTGGAGGGCCTTAAACCATTCCCCTGGGCACTGAACAGTGACTGCGAGTACATTACTAAGCGCTCAAGGCGGCGGCAGCCACCCAAGGTCAGGGAGAATGGAGGGAGGCACTTAACCGTGGCAATGCCCCTGAACGGGAGCGCCCTTCCCCCGCGACCCTCTCCCACCCCCACGTGCCTGCTCAGTCGCCTCCGCGTCAACGACCCCCAAAACAAGCGGTCCCCGAAATTCCTTGGGGAGGGAAGGGGAGCCTGCAGGAGAGAGGACGGAGCCGGCTGGGAGCCGGAGTGGGTCTCAGTCTTAGCTGTGGGCTGGGAGGAGTTGCTGAGAGCCACGGAGCTCGCAAGTACCATCTGTAAAATGGGAGCAGGGCCGCCTGCTGGCTTCTGATGTTGGCGAGGACGTGTTGAGGAGCTTGGTCCCGGACTGCCTCCTAGAAAGGGCTCAGAGATTTTTGGCGCCTTCTTTCTTCTCCCCAAGACAATTTTTCCTCTCTCTTAAACCGTGGGCAGTTTGGCTTCTTGGTAAGCTAAACAGCCTCCGCAAGACCCGGTTTGCTCGTGGTTAAGGCGGGTATGGTCGCAGGACAGGCGGGCTGCCTGTGGGCACGGGAAACATTGGGAGCCATTGCCTGCTCCGGGCAGGGAGGCTGGATCTCGTCTGCCTTGATATTTTTTGGTCTTTGCACAGCAGGAGGGTGGCGGCGGGGACAGGAATGTCCCTTCTTCGCCTGCTCACCTCTGTGCAGCAATCCTGCCTGTGTTCTCAGCCGTGTGTCGCTGCAGGAAGCTTCATCCTGGGCCTTAAACAGGCCTGCAAGCCCCCTGCAGGTGTGCGGGCAGGCTCCCCGCGCCCTTAAGGAGGTGCCCTGGCCCTGCCGGGACTACAGAGCGCCGTCACAAGCCTTCCGGGCTGGGACTCAAAATCTGGACATGCGCTCTCACGGCGCTGGCCTCAGTTTTGAAGTTCACAAACCACGGAGGCCACCAGGAGGGAACAACGGGATGTGTGTCATAGGGTTACTGTGAGGGTTAGTTAGTGGGACACACCTTCTGAAGCGCTCGGCACGTGGCAGGAACACAGAACCTGTCGGCTGGCTTTCCTCTCTCCTTGTATTAGAACTGCATTTTGTAAAATGCGCCTGGCACCTCCACTTGCTCTCCGGCCAGCAGAGAAATGCATATGTGCAAACGATGCGTATTCATCAAGACAGACTAGAAACCAAAGAGGAGCTGTCCTTACTGTCTTCCATGAAACCGATCCCCGGAGCCACAAAGGTTGGGGCCTGCTGCCCTAGGGAATGCCTACCTTTTCGGGGATGGGGACGAGATTAAAAACTGCAGAAACCAATTTCTAGGAGCTTTTGTGACTCTTGAAAGTTGATGCCTCTATTTTAGTTGTTTCATTCATATATATATATATATATATTTTTTTTTTTTTTTTAAAGTAACTCTTCCATGGGACTCTTCATTCTTGTCTGTGCTTGGCTTGATGCATTTCAGGATCATGATTTTACTGTCCTTGTTTCTCTGTTACAGAATCACCCCACGTCTGTGATTTGTTTCTCGGGATCTCTCAAGAAGTCGTTGCTCCAGTCCCCTCTGGGGCAGGCACCTTCCGGCGCTGTGCCGCGGGACAGGCTGACACGAAGAAAGAGCCGGTGGTCACGGAGGCTCCCAGCTCTCCTCCCGCCCGGTGAGTGGGAATGGGAGGCAGCAGCGCCGAGTGTCGCTGGTGGGGTGATGGAGTGCCTGCTGAGTGGGCCGCAGATAAGCGCCGTGATTCCGGAGGACGCTTCATCATTTCGCCGTAAGAACATGTTAACGGGTGATTGTTTGAATGTCTCCAGCTAATAGGATATTATTCATAACACTCCGGCTAGTTGGAATGAAGACGATAAGAAATTAAATCCTTAATGGCTTTCTTTAAGGGAGGACTTTTCCCAGAGGGACTGAGAACCGGGGGAAATCGCTCCGTGTGCCCTGGAACTCTCTCTGTGTGGAGGGAATTAGCTTTCAATGAGCCTCCCGGGGAGACACAAAGGGCAAAAGGAGGAGGACCAAAATGAATTCACGTTAACTGGGCACCTACTACGTGCCGAGTACAGAGACGTTTTACGTTGTGTTACTTCATCTTTGCAGTGTCTCCGTTGTGCCAGGCACCATTGAACCCATTTCAGAACTGGGAAAACCGAGGCTCAAAGAGGAGAATTGACTTGTCCAAGGTCTCGTTTCTGGTGCTGGAGTCTGGACTTGAATTCCAAAGCAATTCTGCTTTCCACGAAATGCAATTTATAAAGAGAGGCATGATCTGGAAGAAGAGGTCTTTGCATGAGAGGAAGATATACTAGCTCAGAGGTAGGGGCAGGCAGGTGCATGGTGTGGGCAGGGGGAAGGCATGGGTCCTGAGAGTGGCTTCTGTTAACTCTTGGGAATTATTTACTTCCCAGATGCATGCTGCCAACATTACCCCTGGATACTGCCTGTGATCCCTGTGCCTCTGGATTTCCTGAAAGCTTTCTTGAGCTTTGCTCTCCCTGTCTTTCCAACAATTAAGGCAGCTGCGAACTCCCTGTATTAAATCCCTTCCTGCTTGAAATACTTAGAGCAATGACTGAACCCTGCCTGCAAAATACGCTGTTAATCATTACACGCATGCCCTGTACACACACACACACACACACACACAACACACGATTAACTCACAAGGATAAATTCCCAAGAATAGAATTACAGGTCACACATTTTGGGGACATATGATATTAAAATAATAACAATAACAATATCTGTTTTTGCAGCATGGAAACCATTTCTGGCACAATTTCTGGAAGCCTGGGAATAAAGAGCCCACGCTCCCTTTTGCCAACAACGGCTTTTTCCATGTAATTAAATCCTCCTTCCAGATGAGCAGGGCAGAAAGGGTGGTGAAATTCCTTAACAGGCCAAATTCACTTTCACTGGGAACTCACCATAGCAACTGGCTGTGAATATTTAAGAGTGAATGTGTTTTTCTTGTCCATTTGTTTTTATTTTTGCAAGGTACAAATATCCAGCATTTTCCCAGCCTCCCCACACATGCTCCTCCAGTTCTCATCAGCTCCCACAGTGGAAGCCAGCCTGGTTTTCCATTTGCAAAGTTCACAATTCAACCAGCCATGAGCTGTGCCTTTAACCACTGCTAAATTGTTTCCTGACAGCCCTCGCTACAATTTTCTCCCCTGACATTTGATTTACATATGATCTTTAAGCACTGCCATGGCGGTAATAGCGATTTGGTTAATATTCCAAGTGCTCCCCCATGCCCCACACCTTGCAGGGCCATTTCCTCGCTGCGGCGTGGCAAAATGCATGTACCAAATAAATGTATTGCTAATGAAATAAACGGATTACGGGGAAGAATCAATTGCCCTGCTGCCGGGATGAGGCACAAGGAGTTAATTTTGTCTGGATCTGCAAGGGTAGCTATTAATAGAATAGGCTTTTTACCTAATTGGAGGGAAAGTAAATGAAGTACAGTACTATTCCATGATGCATTGGACGAATTTACCTCATTTTCTCTTAGTCCTGCTTGATGAGTGTTTACAGCACAATAGAATTTATGATCTCCCTTCTCTCCCTATTTTTCTTTTCTTTCTCAAGTCTTTATTCTCTTTCTTTTTCTTCTTTTAACATCTCATTTTCTTTTCTTTCTTCTTCCATCCTTTCCTTTTATCTTTCTTTTCATCCATCCGCCCACCCACCATCCATCTATCCATCTACAATCCATCCATCCGTCCATCCACCTGTTATTTATCCATCTATCCACCATCCACCCACACATTCACCCATCCATCCATCCATTTCTTCACTCACCTAATAAATCAGGGTCTCAAATGCAAAAGTCTTCAGGAGCCAGTAATATAAATGAGTGAATCTTGGTGAATCCTTTTGCAAAATGGAGCCATCACCCTCCTCCTCCTCCTCCCCTCCTCCTCTTCCTCCTTCTTCTCCTCCTTCTCATCATCATCATATCTGACATTTATTGGATCTGTCCATCCATCTTCTATTCTTTCAACATTTATCAAAGGCTAACTATGCCAATCAGGACCTGATGGGCCTCTGTGAGTATAATAAGTGTAGCTTAAGAGTCCTTTATACCAATCTTTGTCTAAGGCCAAGACTCCTACCCAGGTGTTTTCTGTTCTCCTGATGGAGGCATTGAGATTCTGTTGCAATAAATGTATCTGCCAAGGACTGGAACCAACAGGAATTACGTGAAGGGTGTTCAGAGTGGTGGAATCTGGAGCAGGAGACATCTCTAGAAGGGTCTGGGCACATTAAGGGGATTCAGGACTTTTTTTTCTAGCATAAGGTCATGCATAGGAGGTCATACACCTAGGGAAGAGGAGACCGTGGCTTCCTGAATAGAGGGGCCATGCATTAGGAGTTGAAGCCAGGTGGGCACCAGGGACAACCCCAAGGCCTTTCATCTGGGCAACGCTGACCTTGCAAAACAACTCCCCAAAGAGTATCTCCAACAGCAATAATCCAAATGGCACTTCCTGAACACCTATTATGTGCCGGACATGGTTCTTTCCAGATGTTCTCTCACTGGACGCTGCAGTAAGCTCTCAGGGGTGAACCGTGTTATCCAGCTACGGATGAGGAAATAAACTTGGACCCTAAGGACACGGTGTCATGTTACGCGAGCTCACATGACTGTGAAGAGGCAGGATCAGGACTCCAGAGCCCATAGCGATCCTCCAACTTCAGCAAATCAGAATCCCCTTGGGGCTCCTTTGGCCTGTTGGCTCTTGGGGAGGAGGCTCAAGAGACTCCATGCAGAGCAAGCTCCCAGGCTCCTGACGCAGATGGTTTGCAGATCGTGCTTTGGGAAACCGCGCCTGAACCCTGTGGAGGCACGCGTAGGGCAGCCTTGAGCTACTCACGCAGCGTCCCTTGGCCACCCAGCGATACTCGGGATGTTACAGGTGCCCGGAGAAGCATCGACGCGGGGCTGGGGGAGTGCCAGTTACTTGCACATGAATTTTTTTGTCTGTGAAAAGTTTCAGGTTCTATTTTCAAGGTCGTGACTTCATCTGCTATAAAGGCACAGCTGCCTGTTGGGGTCCAAGTCTCCGCATGAGTCTGGAACCCAGATTTTGAATCCTAGTCGATTGCTCTGTCCATGGTGAGTCATTTCCCGAGAGCCTACCATGTGCCAGAGACCATGCTGGACGCTGGGGATGGAGACACGAGTCAACCAAGATTTCTACCCTGCCAGGAGTTCGATGTCAAAACCACCATGGCCCCTCCGTTCCGCATCTGTTGGGCGGGGGCCCTATAACGCATTTATCATCTCGTTCAAACTGTCTCCCGTTTCCCCCCCCCCAACTGCAGACTTCTGCTTGTGTAAACTTTGCTGAGAATTTGAGCAGAAATAGTAAATAATGAAGCTCCAGAGGGCTGCACTAATTTCCCAGACATTTAATCAATACGGAGCTGCCCTGTTCATTACAACTGTCAAAAATATGCAAAATCGTCCATCTGGTCCTCTCAGGTACAAAGCTCTGAGCTGGAGTCACCAGTTGCTAGGCTAATTACCACGCCCCATTTTCCCTCGTTCTAAGGCCCCTCCATTAAGCACGAGCTACCAGCTCAAGTATAAAGGCAAACAATAAATATTTGAAATGGCATTGCCTAGTCTGGGGTCCTTAACAGGGGTGGAGTCGGGTGGCTGCAGATGAGGACTGCAGGTGGAGTTCTGTAGAGGCTCAGCCTCCCCTAACCACGACTCTCCCAGTTCCCCCCCCCACTCCTTCTTTCAGAGGCCCCTCCCTGCCCCTCAGATATTTAGACCTATTAAAAACCACTGGGGGGGAAAATGATCTATACAAAAGCTTTGCATAAAAAAGTGATCAATGCAAATTCCTCTGAGGAAATTGCTTCAACAGATGGAAACGGCCCATTTGCAACAAATGCCGCTGGCTGTGCAGATGGTAATTATGGGATGTATGTAAACATGCAAGCTCTGGCAAGCAGAGCAAACTGCACTGCTGAACTCAGCCTGCATTGGGGCTGCCTGCCCTGGCGCTGCCTCTGCCCTGACTGGCCCACAGGCTCAGGTTTGGAATTCCAAGACCTATTAGCTTAGGCTTCGTCTAATTGCAGATCATTCTGAAATGGTCCCTGTGAGCAAACCACACGTCCTCTAATCTCTAGGTGGACCTAGGCTTTGGCATTCCCCTGGAAGAAAGAAAGCAACATGCATTGAGTGTTCACTGCATGCCAGACACTGTCTTGTTAACCTTGAATGCATTCCCTTGTTGGATCTTCGCAAATACTCTGGAAGGTTAGCCTTATCATTACCATGATCATCATCATCCCCATGATCATCATCATCACTTTGAAAATGAGGAAAGTAAGACTTGGAGAAGTAAAATGATTTTTTTTCAAGATCACAAAGTCAGTACATAAGGGGAGCAGGATGTATCAGTTAGCTATAGCTGAATAACAAGCAACCCCAAAGCTCAACGGCTCAACAATAAGCATTTGTTATTACTTGCATGTCTACCGGTCATCTGGGCAGCTGTTCTGGTCTGGGATGGACTCAGCCAATCATGACTGGGCTTAATCATGCAAAAACGATGGGCCCAGGGAGGCCTTGCTTAAATCTGGTGGTTGGCTGACAATGGGGCTGGAATGATGGGAGGAAAGGGAGTGTGTCTCCCTTCCTCCAGCAGACTCACGGTAGACGAGCAAGTCCTAAGAGAAATAGCAGGAATTCACAAGGCCTCTTCCTATCCAGGCGTGGAAAAGGCTTCTCTCCCCTCCACACATCTGTGGTTACAGCCACTCACGTGGCCAACCCAAGTTGAAGAGTGGAGACATAGACACCTCCTTCTAATGGAAGGAACTGTAGACACACATTGCAAACGACAAGGACCCACAGCAAATGTGGGAAAGTTTGGGCCGGTTTTGCAAGCCATAAATCACATGAGATTTGAACCTAGATTTCTACGGGCCCAAGCCCCAAATTCCCAAGGCCACCCATGGCGGTCCAGCATTCCAGAGATAAGTTGGCCCTTTTGTTCCGTCTCACCCTCACTCTCCCCCGTCTGCAGATAAACTCGGTTCATCTCTTCTGTCTCCCAGCGACCCTCACTCCTACTCCCTGCATCCTTTCCTTGGATATCTGAGTGAGGCAGCATTTTAGGCGTGAAATGTGGAGTCAGTGTACCTGAGTTCTCCTCCCCGTCAACAATGCGCTTTGGGATCTCAGGCAACGCCTGAGCCTCAGTGTTGGCCCTGTGCCATAAGCAAGATGGAGAAGGTTCTATCAGAGATCCCTTCCAGGGGAATCGTTATGGTTCTGTGAGTGGTAGGGGATTCCCTGGCCCCAGTGGTCTAGCTCATGCCTGGACCTGTCCTAAAAGTCCCACCATCCTAGTCCTTACTTCAGGGAACTACTCGGGCTCCGGACGGTCCACCTAGGATGATATGTATGAATAAAGGTTTATCACCGGGAGTCTGCAGAGCCATGGACTCGAGTTCTGGAACCAGACAGGCTGCAGTCCCCAGGCAAGCTCCACCGTCTGCTGGCCGCGTGGTTTTGGGTGCATCTCTCTCCCTCTCCGCCATCAGGCTAGGGTGGGATCATTCTCGTGGTGGATGGCTGGGTCCCAGGAGAGGGAGAAGAAATGCACGAGGCCTCCTGAGACCCAGGCGTGGAAACAGCGCAGTGTGTGCTCTGCCGCCTTCTTCGAGCTTCTGTTTTCTCATCTGCTCGCAAGGTTGTTGGGTGATGAACTAGCACGCGGTAGACGCTCAACAAATGCTAGTCGCTGTAATTGTTGTTGCTTTGTCTGTTTTTTTCTAGACGTTACCTCATTGGAGCCTATGATACAAGACAGGTGGATGCTTTCATCACCGTTTATAGATGAGGAAATGGAGACCCGAAGGGAGGGAGTGGCTTGTGCAAGACGACACAGAGTGCCGACAGCAAAGCAGGGCTGGCCTCTCCGCCTGCGGTTTGGGGCACATCCCGTGCTAACTCGCCGCCTGGCCCTCGTTCTCCCACTTGCTGCTGTGGTGTCGGGAGCACCCAAGTTTGGCTCATCACGGGGGAGGGCAGGGAGCCCAGGGGAGAAGGGCTGGAGGGGAAGAAGCCCTGCCAGGACGAAGCACAGGTCTTGGGCCCAGGTGCCACCCAACTTGGATTTGCAAGTGGACCTGGACCAGCTCCGCTGCTGCCCGACTCTCGCTTTTGTCCCCTGAGCCTCAGTTTCCTCATGTGTGACATAGAAAAAGCACCATCGTCAAACGAAAACAAAGCACGTGGAGGGGGTGACACATGGTAGGTACATAATACATCCAGCTATTTTTTTTTCTCTAGGTACAGTTGCCAAGATACTGGGTTGGGAGGTGTGGGGATGTTCTTCGGAGGAAGGTCTAGTCTACCGCAGGTTTCTCAAGCTTTAAGGTGTGTCTGGTCGTCATGCAAGACGTAGATTCCAGGGTCCGGTCACTAGAGAAGCTGATTCAAGAGGTCCGAGACTTGCATTTGTGAGCAAGTGGTTTTCAGATCACAATTTGAGAACCACTGGCTCAGACATCAGGTTTCCACACGTTTTAGGGTTCCACGCAATCCTCTGGGTATCTGTTGAGAGCTTCCCACACCCATAGTTTTACTCCCAACCACTTCCAATCTGTCCTCCCACCACAGGGCCTTTGCACTTGCTATTCTGGCTGCCTGGGTGGTCCTCCCCTTCCCCTCTTCCTCTAGTCCTAGTCTCAATTCAGCTCTCACCCCTTCCTCGGAGAAGCCTTTCCCAATCTCTCAGTCCAGGCCAACAATATGACACCCTCTTAACCTCCTCTCCAAGTCATCATGCGACATATACGGTCACGTGCTGCACAACGACCTTTCAGGCAGTGACAGGCTGCATACACGACGATGGCCCCATAAGCTTAAAATGCTTATGGGGCACATAATGCTTCTATATGTGGCCATATATAGAAACTCAATGAATGGTATATGATATTGGTTTGCAGATCAAGTAGGGGGAATGATTCATATTCAGCAATGGTGCTGGGACATTTGGTTTCCATATAAAAGTATATATAAATAAAAAAACATAAAAATACAGATGCCGTCTAGGCTTGAGTAGTACACTCTGCGATATGCCCACAATGATGAAATCATGTAATCACACTTTTCTCAGAACTTGTACCCGTCGTTGAGCGACGTGCAGCTGTATTTGGGTGGCTGTTTGGCGAAGGTCTGTCTCTGTGCCCTACACTGATATCCCTGCGAAGGCAGGAGCCCACCGGAGGGGTCCAACTCTGTACCCAGCGCCCCTGCCTAGCCAGGGTCTAGAGACTGTGACACAGATGACTGAGCAAACCAATGAATCAATACTCCCAACACAGACAACTTCGCACACAAGTCTGGGAGGCTCGGAGACCTCCCGAAATCCATCCACAGACCCCAAGTTAAGAAACCTCAAGTAGAGGTTCCGCTCACTCCCCTCGCCCCTTTAAACCCTCTTTGTTCGTTAATATGGATGAATGGGAGGAAACATGGCTAATCTCTCTCCTCTCCAGTGACCAGACCAAAGAGCAGCTTTCGAAGTAAGTAGGAGGTAGGTGTAGACCTTTCTAAGTGGTAGAGCTGTTTGCACGGGGCGCTGCCTGTCTCGTAAGGTAGTGATCTCTCCCTCACCCCAGGTCCTCCCTTGTCCCGGGTGTGGGTCCCGAATGCTGCTCACGGAAACGCCGGTTAACTCAGGGCTTTGATGTCAGAGGACCCAGGATTCCCAGGGACTGTTTGTGACTATGCTTTATAACGTGTCTTGAAATATTTTCTTTAATAATGATGATAATAAAGTTTCACACTGAGCAAGCACTGAATCATTTCCTTCCTTCATTCATTCAACAAATGTATTTTGAGCATCTCCTCTGCGTGAATCACGGGAGATATTTAGGGATCAACAAGATGGTGTCCAAGTCCTCCCAGATGGCAGGCAAACAGACAACGACAATAATTCAGTGTGATAAATCCCAGAGTGTAGGGTGGAACCGGTAGGCACGAGGGCACAGAGAGGGCAGGAAACACTGTTGGGGAATCAAGCAAAGGCGGGAAAATGGCAAAGGGCATTCCAGGTGGAGCAAACAGCCAGAAAAACCAAAGTCATGGCGGTGGTAAAAAGCATGCCATATTCTGGGAACTGAAGGGCCAGCAGGAAGGCGGGGGGACGTACCCCTTAGAGCGTTCCTTCAGGCGGCCACCGTGGAAATAGCGTGGAGACAGACCAGTTAGCAGAGGGACCGAGGCAGACCCAGGGAATACGGAGGAGGGCAACCCTACGGGGCTGGCTTCTGGCGGGAGAAGAGGGAGGTTGTGCAAGTTTCCAGTGTGAGGTCAGTTTCCTCCTTGAGTCGGGGGGAACGGACAGGTCTTCCCCGAAAGTGCCGGGAGCCCAGACCGTGACCTCCCCCCTGCCCGAGCACCCTCGTGCTCCTAGCAGAGCCGCGTCCAGGAGCAAGCTCTGCTCACGGCTAGTTCTCCGGCGTCGTCCTGAGTGCTTCGCAGGGAAGGGGCAGTCTAATCCCCACAGCAGCCTCCCCCCCCCCCGGGGAGGAATTGTTCCTAGCCTCACTTGTCACTTGAGGAAACTGAGGCACAGAGAGGCTAAGTCACTCTCCCGGGGTCACACGGTCAACAAGAGGCAGAGCTGGGAGGTGAGCTGGGGCAGTCTTGCTCCGGAGCTTGTGTGCTGTGCTGTCTACACACACACGAGGGCGTGGACACAAGCAGGTCTAGACAGCCCTAACGGGGGCTCATCGCTCCCGAGTGAGCCGGCCCAGAGGGAGGGTGGAGAAAGGGAGGCCCAGGGGCTGTACGTGGCCGGCAGGTGCGATGACATTTTGCTCACGCAGGGTTGCGGAAATCTTGAGACCTCACATCCCATTTCAGAAACTCTGCTTCTCTTGAAAACCCAGATGTGGCAGCCCCTGGCCGGCGCTCTTGCGTGAGAGCAGAATTCCTGCGCTGGCGGGAGGGAAGGGGCAGAGCTACCTTCTTTCAGTGAGGCTCCTGCTGCCCATTTGGCCACAGTCCCCACCGTGCCCCATTATCCTCCACCTGGCTCACCCCCCTCCTTCGCGTGCACCTCTGTCTGGCTCTTGTGGATATCTGATTTTGTAGCCTCTGGATCCAGAGCCTCTCCAGCATTAAAATTCTCCGAGGCTGTTCTACAGCAACCACTCTAGGAAGAAGATAATATTGCCATTGCACCCAATTTACCGGCGAGGAGACTGACGCTGGAAGCGTGGAAGGAACATGTTTAAAGCCTAAAATCTCCTGAGTCTGACCTGGGGACAGAACCCACGTGTCTTAACGTGCAGCCCACCGAGCGAGCCAGAGGCCCCAGTCGGCACCCCGAGCTGGAGCTGGCACCTATCCCGGGCCTGGGCACCCTGTCCCCCGGGTTTGTTCCCGCATCCTTCAGACGCTGCGGGGAAGCCAGGCTCCCCCTCTCCCGGACGTCCTCGGCGCTGGCCTGCGCCCGCATTGATCTCCCGCTTTACGAGGGTGGCAGGCCGCACCTTTTAATTGCGTTATTACATCTTTATGGGCTGCTCATTGAGCAGGGTCCTCTGCTGGGCAGCCAGGAGCTGGGATTTATATGCAGAACTGAAACGTTTATTGGAACCCTATCGATAAAGGCATACTGTGAAAAGGCCTGTGGCTCTTAAGAGGAGACCGGGGTCCTCGGCAGGCCGAGGGAGGAGGCAGGTCAACTCACTCCCATGGAGAGAGTTGGTCACCCATGAGATATGGGGCAGCGCCTCCCCCGCGCCGCCCACGCCTCAGATGCTGCCTTTCTCTGCAGCCGGCTGGGATCCGGGCAGGAAAGAAGACTGCGTGGAGAAGGCACAGGGAGGGGGAAGAGATTTCCCAAGATGAGCAGTTTTCCAGGCTCACGATGAGCGGGAAGGCAGAGGTGGCTCCCGCCAAGACGGGGAGGGCCTCTCGGTCAGGAATCCGAGTGAACAGGGACGCACAGCAGGAGCCCTGGGGATGCAGGTGGACTTCCCATGGGGTGCGGGACCTATGAGGGACATGTCCGGCCCGCCTGCCAACTCCCCTGGGGCGTGGGATGGACATTTCCAACTTGGTGCACCCCACGCGATCCTTGTCATCCCGTCAGTGCATGTGCCCCTCGCAGGCAACCTCGCGTCCTTCCTCCCCGGTGCTCAGAAACTGGCTTCCCCGCAGCGTCTGAAGGATGCGGGAACAACCCGGGGAACAAGGTGCCCAGGCCCGGGAGAGGTGCCAGCTCCAGCTCGGGGTGCTGACTGGGACCTCTGGCTCGCTCAGTGGGCTGCACGTTAAGACACGTGGGTTCTGTCCCCAGGTCAGACCTTGGAGTCACCGTTTGTCCCACTCCCCACTTCCTCTCCACCACAGTCCCAGCGGGCTCTACTCTAAAACGTATTTCGTGACACCGAGCTTCTCTTGCGTCGGCACTGTTCCCGCCACGGGTGGAGCTGTCCTTGGGTCATCCCAGTCGCCTTGGAACCACGCTGTGACTCAGCCAAATCTTCCCCGATAACCCTCCGTAAATCCCCGGCCCTGCTGCACGGTGCTGTCTTCTGCCTCACCCCACTTTGCTGTCTTCACAGATGCTCTCGCCACCTAATGCGGTACGCTGTGTATTACTGCTGTCACCGTCTCCCCAGCTAGAGTGTGCACTCCTCAAGGGCAGGGACTGTTATCTGCTCCGTTCTCTGCCATACTTCAGCGCCGAGAACAGGGTCCGGCATACAGCAGGTGCTCGTTAGGTATCTGGTCAGTGAGTTCGTGAATGGGTGTGGCTGGGGCCAGGTCCTGAGGGGCCACTGGGGCCGCGCTGGAGGCGAAGCCTGTGCCCTGCGCTCCAACTTGCGCCCCGCGTGGAGCTGTGCGCCCCTCGCCCTTGTCCACGGTGCTCGGCACGCCTTCCCGGGGCTCGGCATCAGTACGCCCGCGCGCCGTGGAGCCAACCCCAAATGGGAAATTTGGAAGAGGAATAGCTCAGGGGTTAATCTGAATGTATTTCCGTGTCTCAAAATCAGCACATTGTAGGAAAAAGGAATCTGCTTAGCATAGCAAATGCTCTCTGACGCCAGCCTCTTTTCCTTGTGCACGACCCACCTGGCTCCTCTGTCTTTTTGATTTTGAGACGATGCTGCTACCAAGAGGGAGAGCGGTGCGGTGCTTGTTGTTGGCGACTAATTAGACCCGGTTTGTGAACTCTCCCAGGCCACAGGCCGCCAGGGCTTTGGGTCCGAGTTGTGACGATCACTGCTCTTTTCCAAAGTGCTTCTACTTTTGATGGGAAACTGTGGCACGTGGCTGAATGTTCCTCCGGGGATCTGTCCTCAGGGGGACCGAGGAGACGAGCATTTTACACTTTAGAGCGGGGGTCCTAAGTCGTCATGGTCAGATTACAAACTTCAGCCCAGACATCTCTGGGTTCAAATCCTGGCTCAGCCACTTACCAGCTGTGTGACCTTGGGCAAGGCTATGATCATGTGGTGCCCCACTTTCCTCATCTGTGTCATGGGTGTGACACAGCTTCATCCCCAGACTTCTTGGAAGGCTTAACTGGAATAAACAGAGGATGAGGGGGGGAGTGGCTTTTATTTAACAGTAACTGTGGCTAAGAATGTGTCTGGTGCTTCATGCTGTTGCATGGGAGCGTTTGAAGATTCCCCCCAAATATCTGTCGGCTGGGTGTCTGAATGCATGAGTGCCTGCTACATGAGGAGGTGAATGGATGCAATTCAGAGACCATAGAAATGGACCACGTGTCCAGTGAAGAGAATGGCGGACTTGGGGTTGCTCGGCCCTTTGGGCATTAAAAGTGTGGAAACTGTTCACGAAGCATCTTAAACTTGAAAGATCCTAAAGTCTCAGGGCTTGAGGGGTTCCCGGAGAGCCTTCTCACTTCGAAGGCGAGTAGAATCAAGGCCAGAGGGGGAGAGTGACGGGGACAAGGACACTCAGAGGGTGAGGGGCAGAGCTGGGGCTGGAACCAAGCTGCCTGTCACCCCGCAATGTTCCCAGCCCAGTCTTCCCACAGGCGTCCTCCCGAAAACACAGGGCAGAGAGAGGGGCAGACTCTCGACCTGCAGGCTCAAAGGCTGGGCCCAGACGGGACAGAAAGGGAATTAGCAGCACTCCGAGGCCTCTTCCTAACACCCGCTGCGGGCGTGGGACTCCCCAAGGCAGAGGATGAGCAAGGGCAAGCCTCGTGGGTGTCGGAGAGACGCCACGGAGGAAGCATCGCAATGAATCACAGCCCGCGGCGGACGGGGGAGCACCGAGATGCCTATTGATCAGAGAAATAAACACGGATCACTGCCAGGTGTCCCTCCGGCCCTGAGTCAATATGCCTCTGCGTCCGAGGAAGCCGGGAGCCGTTGCTGATAGCGGACGTCTTCATCAGGGTGGTCGAGAGAGCTCGCATCCCTCGGAGACGCGGCAGTACCCTGGGCAGCGGAGGCTTGCTTCATTCGTCCCTTCGTTCCTTCCACATCTTCTAGATGCTCTCTGCATGTTAAGCCTCTTCACGGCCCTGAGCTGGAGCAAAGCACGAGAAGGCAGCCCCTGCCCCGACAGGGCTCCGGGGACAGATGAATAAGTAAAGGAGATGATCTCAGATTGCGATGAGCGCCGTGAAGATGGCCACACAGGGGCAGGGAGGGAGGGTGGTGGAGGGGTGGTGTCTTGCTGAGACCGGGCGACTGGGGAAGGTCTCTCCGAGAAAGTGACATCTGTGCTACAGTCCAGATGAATTGAAGGAGCCAGCCCCATGAACACGGGCAGAAGGGTGCTCCAGGGACCGGGAACAGCATGTGCAAAGGCCCTGAGGTTGGAACGAGCACGGGATGTTGGAGGAGCAGAAGGGAGGCTGGAAGAGAGTGGCAGAGAATGAGGTCAGGGTGAATGAGGTGGGCAGGGCCCAGGCCACACAGCCACTTCTGCCAGAGTGAGGACATGACGCTGATCTAAGCAATGAGGCCATCAGGAAAGGGTCCGCTGCCCCCTTTTAGGGTGAGCACCTTAGCGATGACACACTCTCCAGGAGCTAGGGAAAGCCTCCCGGCTGGAGTCCGGCGACGCAGCCCAGACTGAGCATGGGAAGGTGGGCAAGCTCCTCTCTATGGTGGGACCTCCCTCTCCACATCCACAGCAGGCAGGGCCTGGGCTCACCGCCTCCCCGCACCCTCGTCCTGGCATGCTTTTAAGAAGCTGTGGTGCAACCTCAACACGCTTCATTCATTCACGCGTGGGGAAACCCTGGCCACTGGGTCACGAGCTCTGGTGACCACCATGCATGGCTGGCAGGTAACCACACGAGGGCAGGAGGCCTGGCAGAAAACCCAAGGGACAGCCAAGGGCATCCTCAGGTTCAAGGTCACCTGTCCCCTCAGCCCTGGGTATCCTTTTATCTCACCCTCATGTGTCCCGGATACCAAATGTGACTCGGAAAACCAATGGGCCCGACCCAGCGCCCACTGGGGACCGAACTGTAGATTTCTGGCTTGCACAGGCCCACGGCCATGGAGGGGCAAGTCCCTCTGGGTGACACTGGCAAACCGAGCGCCACCCATCACTGCCTCTGTCCACGGGAGCAGGGAGGCAGGGATCCCAGCGGACAGAACGAAATTCAGAACAAGTGCTCGCACGAGACAGGGAGGGTCCCCCCTGCAGGTGCGGGTCCTGGCGCACGTGTTCGAGGTCCACATGGGTGAGTGTGGGCGCACACGCGCGTGGCACTCCGTGGACACGTGTGAGAGTGAGCACAAGTCGCAGGAAGGCAGGGGCGGTGTCTGTCCCGTCTCCTGCCGGTTCCCAGCACCTGGCGCGTGGGGAGGAATCAAGAAACATTTGTGGAGTGAGTGGATAAATGTGTGCTCATGTGGAAAAGCTAAAGTTATCTGTTTCCTAGCTTGACAATCTGTTATCTGAGCTTTCTGTCCAGGAAATACATTGAGAAAATACTTGGCATCACTCTCTCTACCCACCGTTTCTTTCTTTATTTATTTCTAAAGTTTTATCAACGAACCGCGCGCATGTGGGAAAGTGTAGACATCACCAGCGTGCATCTCGATGAATTTTCACAAAACGAGCACCCGTGTCAGCCCCGCGCGCAGCAGGAATCAGAACGTTCCCAGCAGCCGGTTGGGTTACTCTCCTCCGTGGACAGCCACTAGCCTGCACTCCAGCAACGCCAGCTGGCTCTGCCTTTGCACTTTAGGCAAATGCAGCTGTGCAACAGACTTTCATTCGTGGCGTCTCCTTTCAGCCCATGCTATGTTCGGGAAAGCCATGCGCATTTTGGGGGGAAGTTAAAGACTGTTCAGTTTTGTTTTTGCATTGCAGGAGTTGGCAAATTTGCTCTGGAAAGGGCCAGAGAGTGAATACTTCAGGGTCTGTGGGTTGTACTGTCTCTGTTTTGACTGCTCAACCCTGCTGTTGCAGCAAAAAAACCTGACACCTACAATGTGTAAGCGAACGGACAGGGCTGTGTTCTGATAAAACTTTATTTACAGAGTCAGAGGTGGCTGGATTTGGCCAAGGGCTGGATTTACAAACCCTGTTATATGATCCACCTTTCTGAGAATAGGGCACAATTCATCCATTTAACATTGGGGTGGTCCCCGGTTTCGGGGATCACAGGAGTGCCGCCCAGAGCATTCTCACGGATGTTTTTCTGTGCTTCTGTGTAGTTTGTGTTGGGCGCATACCTGGCGTGTGATCTCCGGGTCGCAGCGTTGGCACCGGCTCAGGTTTAGGAGGTAGGTAGTGCCAAGCAAGCAGTTGTAGCACCGCTGGTTCTTAATTAGGTGGGATTTCGTGCTTTCATTCTGCGCAACTGTTTGCGTTACTTCGTGCTGTCGTGCTGGTTGGTACCCTGCGCTGCTTGTCACTGCCACCAGGAATTGCCCTCAGAGGCTGCGACTTCATCAGAGCAGTGCGGGGGACACGGCCACCAGCCTTCTTGAAACAGGGCAGCAGGGCTGGCCGCTGCTGCAACCTGGAACCCCGGGGCAGGCAACGCGATGACCCAGGCCCAGCAAAGCACTCGACACCGACGAGAGGTTTTAAGAGCTAAAGTCCTCTCTTTCGTGCATGAACTTCCCCACCACCTCATCTGCCGTTCCCTTTGCTGCAACCTCCTGCATCCCGTGGCAAGCAAAGGGGGCCCTGGGGTAAAACGAAAGAAAGGTCGGGTCTTTACTAGGGCTGCTTGGGAACAGTCACTGACCTCCGATGCTGACTGAGGTGGCCAGTTCGGTGAACCCATTTCCTTTGACTATGTCCCTTCAAAGACCTCTGAGCAGCTCAGTCAAGCGGCATGACGCTTGAATTTTGCAAGCACAAGTCGTCAGCACACCTGTGTCACGGTAGCTGCCCGCATGCAGCACGATGGCTGAACACACGCACACACCTGAGTTCAAATCCCACCCGTGTCGCCTACTTCCTGTGACTTGGGACACCTTCTTTGCCCTTTCTACGATTCGCACGGCTCTGCATCATGTCATCTCATCGCCCCACTGGCGACCACGAAGCCGGTGCTATCGTCACCCTCACTCTACAGATCAGGACACCGAGGCTTAGACGCTCCAAGGACTTGCCTGAGGACACACCTGCGTCTACACCACGAAATCCAACGTCAAAGACCATCTGTTGCTCCGAAGCACCGGTCCAAGTTATGCAGAAAAATGGTTTCCTTTGGAAAAGACACCATTTTTTTTTTGAGCCCTGAGTTTGGCTAATCTGAGGAGAAACAATCTCCTTTTCTTGGGGAAATAATTCAACATTGGATGCAGTCTCATGGAAAAAGTAACTTCCCTCCAAATTCTTGTAACGAGGCAGTTAGTGCCGAGGACAAAATATTGAGGTCTTTTGAGGAGACGGCATCTCTCAGTAAGTGGAGATATATAATTTTTTTTTTCCCCAGCAAAGGACCTGCTGTTTCAAATTTCCAACGACTGGCTCACGGCTTCAGTGCCGTCATGGCGTGAGCTTCAGTGCCAAGAGTCGTCTCCGGGCTGATGAACTCCACCCGGTTTGAGCATTGAGTCGGTCAGAGGTGAAACTGGCGCTTTCAAACGTGTTTCTACTTCCTCCAAAATACAACTATCTGTTTGGAAAAATGAAAGCTACGCGATCCGCTGTTAAACATAAGAGGCAGAGCTCTGGTCATCCTCCATCGGCTGACCATGGCTTGCATGGCAATGTTTCGTTCTGTCAGTAACTTTATCAGTAACCGTGCCTGACACTTTCGTTGGCATCGCTTACTCGACATGCCCGTGGTGTTTACCTGTGGAAACGGACAGAGGGTCTCTGGCTGGCTGGTCCATGGTTTCGCCCGGTTTGAAGACCGTCTGGAAGGGCTAGGTTCCCAGCTGCTCGAGAAGGTGGCCCTGGGCTCAAGCCTTGCTCTGCTGCGTCCCCGAGCGTGTAGGAGGTCATCCATCCACACGCGAGGACCAGGATGGCGCCTACAGAGCCGGAGGTGGCCGTTTACACCCGTGGGCACTGAGGGTGGGAGTGGAAGGACACGGGGTGACTTGGAGGCAAAGCCCATAGCTCTGGAAGGACCACGGACTGCAGACAGTGACCTGTGAACCCTGGGGCAGCAAGTGACTCCAGGACTGGGACCCTGAGCCCAGGAACTCGGGACTGTCCCACCAGGTCGTTTCCTACGGCAGAAACGACCTGACGTCCCGGCCACCGTGAGTGCGGATGGAGAAAGGTGGGTGCTGACCACTGTGGTGTCAGACCATCCCGGTTTCCACTTGCCGTTTCCAGCTGAGGCTCTGCTAAACACACTGCCTGTTAATCACAGGTTCCGGAGGGGCTTGCGACAGGCGCTGGCAAGGAGGCGAGCGAGCCCTGGCGACCTGCCTGGTTGGTGCTCGCAGCTGTGTCAGGGAAGGGGGCAAGGATGCCGGGCACAGGCACAGCGACAGCCCCGCCCGAGGAGCCGGCTCCCCGTGGGAGCAGGGGGACCACGGCTCCGGCGATCGGCACCGGGAACCGAAGCCGTCACCCGCACCCGGGCTCAGCCCGGCCCCAGACGTCATCTGGGGAGATCGAGGCGCCGATGTTCCAGCCCGGGGATCCGCCTGCAGCCGGGGTCCAGGCCTTCGGTAGTGAGCGGTGGCGGGGCGGCAGGTGAGGGCTGGAGCCGGAATCCATCCGAGGCCTCTCTCCCTGCCAGCGTCTACAGCTTAATAACTGCATCCGGCTCCCGCCACCCAGGTTCAAGAGCAGCGCGGGCCGCAGCGTTATGCAAATGGGCCCGCTCCTTTTCCGCGGTGGCGTATAGAATATGTAAATTTATGGCGGCCGCGGAGGCTGTTTAAGACAGAAGATTTCTCAATGATGAAATTAGATTTTCTGGAAAGAGGCTTCCGAGGACCCGTCTCCCTCCCTCTGCCTCGTGCTGTGCCGTAGCCGCCAAACCGGTGCTCTGGGAAAGAATTAACTGAATTACAGTCTCAGACCTGTATTTTCGTAAAAAATAAATAAATAAATAGAGCAGGTTTCACGAGGCCACAGCAAATCCACGCTGTACAGAACGTGTGAACAGGAACGGAGGCTGGGCCCACGGGAGGGGTGACTGTCCCCCAGCCTTTTGGCTGGGAAGGAGGGGGCGGGCGGGGACGTCCGCCCTGGGTAGCAGGAGAGACTGACGCAAGGCGCAGAGGGCCGGGGTCCCTGGGCGGTCTCACTCGGGGGCCCTGCGGAGGCTCCAAGCCGGGGTGAGGGTGGGAGGGTGGACGGGACCGTGGACCCCGGTGTCGGCCTCGACCCTAGTGCTGAGCTCGGTCCGCTGTCTGTGCCCGCCCGCTCGCGATTTGCAGAGAAGGAAAGTATTTACGTCACTCCAAAAATGACAGAAGGATTGATCTAGCCCAGAGGTGCTCAAACTCACACGTGCACCGGGCTCACCGGGCCGGCTTGTCGAGCCCGCTCCCAGGTCTGGGATGGAGCCAGTCTGGAGACGGCTCCAGCCTTTGCGTGTCTACCAGGGTCCCGGGTGACCGCTGAGGGCGCATGTCGAGAGCCACCGTGCTAGACCACAGTCTTCATTCGGCAGCTGAAAGAAATGGGGGCCTGAAGAATTTGCCCAAAAGTCACACCAGTGGAGTTGAGGCCGCGGTACGGATCTGCCTCTTTCCATCATCATCATCATCTTTGTCACGGTCATCACAGTCATTGTCGCTGTCGTCTGCTGAGAGCCGTCTATGTGCCAGGCACGGTGTGAGGCACCTGTGCGTCTTAGTTCACTCGCCCCTGCCCCAGTTCTACACGGGAGCTGCCACCGCCATCCCCAGGGCGGGTCCTGAGGCTCAAGTTCAAGTTGCTTCACTTCTTGCCTCAGGCTTCTCATCTGTAAAATGGAGAGTCCTGACCCTTCAGATCACTGGGGAGGATTCAGTGAGGTTTCACAAAACGTGCTGAGCGCAGAGCCTAGCACACAGCAGAGGCTCGGTTTTTAGATGTTATGGCGATCATTATTAGAATTATTTGTTATTTTCCAGACTGTGGGTATATGGACACGGAGTGAGGGTGTGAAGAGGGCCAGGGTTGGGAATACGAAGATCTCAGTCCCTGGACGCATCTGCTGTGGGACTGGCGGCATGTCACCTACCCTCTCTAAGACCCAGTTTTTGCAAAAATGAGTGACTGGAACTAAATGGCCCCACGACACTTCCTGCTGAGCAGTCTCTGATGCCATGACTCCAAGAGTGGAGCCATTTCTCACCTCCATGTTGCCCCAGTGCGGGTGTCCTCTCTCTTCTCTTGGACTGTCACCCAGCCTCCTCCGTGCTGGCCTCCATGCCTCTAGTCTCACCCAGCCAATCCACCTTTCTAAAGTTCCCAAATGGCAACCTGATTCTGTGCTCTCCTGCTCAAACCTTCCATGGCTCCCTATTTCCCTGCCTTGAATCAAGTCTCAGCATGGCACCCAAACTCCTTCATGCTCTTGTCTTTGTAAGCCCCTCATTTCCATTCTACTTTCCTCTCCCTCTTCCATTCTACTTTCCAATAATATATGGAAGCGTGTTTGACCCTCAGGCACCACACGATTTTCTGCCTCCTCACTCAGCCCTTATGTCTTCTGCCTGTGGGTCTCATTTTACTGCCTAATAGATTGCATTGTAATAGTGTGCCGAGGTTCCTGTCTTTTCCACCGACAGCGACCAAAGGAAGACATGAGATTATCCATCAAGCTTTTTTTGGAAATTTTGTGTTTTATTGTTTGTTTGATCTGCTCTCTGGAAGCCATGAGTGCAGGGGCCTTGTATATTTTGTTTGCAACTGTAATTGTAGCACTCATTACCATGCGTGGCACATAGTAGACGTTTAGAAGTTCAGTCTTTGAATGAGTAAATCTGAAATTTCTGCCCATTTTTACAGATTTCTTATTAACCATTATATCCCTGGTGCCTACTGAAATGTCTGGCATGGAAGTGCTCAGGAAATAGTTGTTGGATGAACAAATATGTGGAATAAAAATGAATGGCTTTATATATAACTGTATCAGTCAGCTGGTGCTGCATAACAAACAGCCACTAAATCTCCATTGCATGCAACAATAAGCATTTATTTCTCATCTAGCTTTATCCTGCAAGGAGCTGGGGCAGCTCTGAGCTGCATCTGGCTCAGCTCTGTGTGTCTGCCGCCCTCTGTGGACAGGCAGGCTAGCTGGCATGTGCTTCTCCTGTGGCTGGGGCGGAAGTACAAGAGAAAACCTAGAAGCGTACAAAGTTTCAAAAGGTCTCATCCCAGAACCAGCACACTGGTCCTTCTGCTTATATTCCAATTGGCCAAAGCCAGGCATGCGGTCAAGTTCAAAGTCCAGGCACAGGGATGTACCCTGTAGGGGGAGAGTCTTCAAAGTCACATGGCTAAAGGCATGGATAAAGTGAACGTGAAGGACTGGGGTCAATAATTCAGTCTACTCCAATGGCTGATCCCAGCGTCTCAACCAGAGAGCTCATGGCACACAGCTACCACCCGCTATGACCACTGAGACAAAGTGACCCTATGTGGACCCCCCCAGGGGCTCGCCCGTGTTCAAAACCCTGGAATAATTTTGTGCTTTCTGCATACGACACCTTCCTTCATCCCCCACCCTGAAATTTTCCGTGACTTTCCCAAGCCTTTGTTAGACAATTCTAGGTCTCAGCCACGGCACGGGGGCGCTGGGGCATGTCAGAAGCGCGCCCCCAGCCTCCCCCTCCCCCCATCTCTCTCCCGGCCCACGGTGCACGTTGCAAGGGTCCCCCTGATGTTTAATGCATGAGCTCCACGTCCCGCCAGCAGCCGCTGCAGACAGACTCTCTCAGCATGGGAACGGCCGTGAAATCAGATGGCTGTACCGGAAGCCGCCCGCCCCATCCCCATGGCCTACGCTGGCCCTGCTTCCCTCACTCCAGTTCCGAAATCTCCAGAGGCAAGGAAAATGCATTGGTAATTTTCCCTTAATGGCTGGTGGAACTTCTTTTTGCTTTCTTTCTGAGTGTTTGTTTGTGGTACACGCACGCACACACACACACACACACACACACACATGCATGCAAGCGTGCACACGCACACACCCCGGGCCTGGATAAACTGAGTGTCAAGGCAGTAGCTGTGACAGCACAGCGTCTCAGAATATTTAAGGAGGAAAGGATGGGAGTCCAGTGGCTGTCACACCACGTTCCCACGTTTGGGGTTCCCACGTTCTCAAAACGGCATCAGAGAGTGAGCCCTGCAGGGAGGAGGAGGAGGAGGAGGAGGAGGAGGAGGAGGAAGGAGAGGTTGGCAGCCCCCCCAACCTCTCTGCATCAGAGCACCCCTGCTCGCGCCTGCTCTGTGCGCCGTGGTCACGCCGCAGCTTGCTGGGAGTTCAAGGCTTCTCTGTGGCACAAAATATGTAAGACCCTTGTCTCCCTTATTCTTGGTTTCACAGGAAGGGAAACCAAGTCTGAGAAAGCCAGCGCCTTGTCCAAAGGCACAAAGTGTGCGGGGGGCGGGGGGGGGGGAGGCGCCGGTGGAGGGACATCCAGGGACTGGAGCCCCCGTCTCTCAATTCCAAACTCGGTGATTCTTGCCTGCAAACAGGTCGGATTTCAGTACGAGGAGCACCTTCACCGAAATGGTTTGACGTGTGTTTTGTCATCTCCCTGACGCGCTGACGTGGTTCTCATGCTAAAGGGGAAGGCAATGGTGGGGAGGTCTCCTTTTCCTTGCTGGGAAGGAAACTACTTACTGAGCACCTAGCATGCACCAGGCACTGGACTACAGGGGCAGCAGATCAGTGTTATCCAGTAAAAAATAACCTTTACCACCAGGTGGAAATTCTTGTTTCCCGTTACAGATGAGGAAGCAGAGACTGGGATGGATGAGCAACGTTTTTGAAGACATATGGCCAGGACGTGGTGAAAATGGGATTCGAGCTTGGGTTCACCTTATGCTCAAGATCTTCATGGACCTTAAGACCCCCGAATCATTCGAATGATAAGGCATGATGGTGACCACAGCTGCCACCAGACACTGGAGCTCATCGTGAGGCTGGGGCATGTGGAGTGCTTCACACGCAGAGATGCCAGGTACAGTTGCGCAGGGCGTGTACTGCAAAAGAGCTCCCAACCAAAGGGGCGAGTGAGAGGTGGAGTCCGTCTTTGACTGTCCGGCAGACCCTGCCACAGGGCTGCATCCACGCGGACCAGGGGAAGCCGTTCTCTAATTGGCACATCCCCGAGGGCTGCCTTTTCCCAATCCTCACAAAGGCGCTCTGTGCAGCTGCTATCCCGTGTGCACACACGAGCTCATACTCCCCTGGCCTGTGGGGGCCTTCCTCACTCCATCCCTGTGAAAGACGAGGAGACAGAGGCACAGGGAAGTCAGACTTCTCGACCAGCATTCTGCAGCTCTCTCAGTGGCAGAACTGGAATTGGAACTCAAGGTCGCAAAACTCCAAGGTTAGACGAGACAGGAATCTTCAGCTATACCCACCCACGCTCCTGTTCCCCAAAGGATTGCTGAGTTTCCCAGGTTCTAAGGGTGGAATCTGGGGATGCAAAGTTTGGGGACCCATGGAAGAAGGT
This sequence comes from Mirza zaza, assembly GCA_008750895.1. NCBI lineage: Eukaryota > Metazoa > Chordata > Mammalia > Primates > Cheirogaleidae > Mirza > Mirza zaza. Next base: position 42,636 of record VSMD01046164.1, read on the forward strand.
GCTCTCTGTCCCGAGTACCAGGAAACGGGAAGGATTCAGAGGCAGCAAATGGTACCCGAGGTTCAATCCAGCTGGGCTTTCCCAATCGGTCTCTCCAGAGCAGTTGTCTGTGTTCTTCCCTGTCACTCACTCCTCAAAGGACACCCCACTAGGGAGCCACAGACCCCCAGGTTGTGCGGATCTGACCTCCCCTCCCCATCTCCCCTGCCCTGACCTCCCCTCCTCATCTCCCCTGCCCTGACCTCCCCTCCGTGGTCTCCCCTGCCCATCTCTCTTGAAAGCGTGGGAGCTGGAAGAAGGCTCCCCTGGAGATAAATTCCTACGCAAAGACAATTGTCGGGCAATGTCCCAGAGCCAATTATTCATTCTGAGGGACCCGAGGTGGTTTGAGGAGTTGACAAATGAAGAGGAAATAATTCGCAATTTGCTGTTTACACATAATCAGAATGTACCGGGAAAAAAATAGTGTCATTGCTTACAGCTTCCCACGTTTTATTTTGATCTTCTCCTAAATCAATACATAAGTGGAGAGGCAGCAAGAGACAAACGTTTTGGGGAGGAAACAATGTTTGGGTGTGTTTGGCTGCAGGCAGGACTTTCTGTAAACATAAGGGCGTGGCTAGAGGTTAAACGAGATCGAGTCCCCCATTTCCAAAAATGGGGGCAGCCAATGACAGGGCCGGGACTCACACTCCATCCACGCAGACACCAGGGCGGCCCCTCACACAGTGGGGAATTCTCACACCTGCCCCGAGAGAGACATTCCATGGTCGGCTCCATTTCAGAGGTGGGAAAATTGAGGCTTCAAGACATGAGCTTTCTGTCCAAAGACACGCAACCTACACAAGCCGAAACCAAGACTAGCACCCCAAGCCAGGCTGACGCTGGGGTCTAGGGTTTTTCTGTCTCATTATTTGGCTCCAAACTCATTCCTCTGTGTTTTGATGCTGTCGCTAGTTTTGCAACAATGAAGAGGTTTAAAATGGGGCTTCTTCTCTAGAGGAGAGGGTCTCAGGGAGGTGGCCTCCTCTCTAGTTGTTCTGGACTGATCACTTGGATGGCGAGTAACTAACAAAGTGGGAGGGGGCTTCTGGGGAGAAAGACTTGGGCAGGAGCTCTCAGGGCGAGGCAGGTGCCAGTGGCCACTGCTCATGGTCTAAGAGTCAAGGATGTTTCCCAGCTCTGAATGTTTTTATAGCTCCTTCTTTCTCTTTCTTGGTCTCCTTGAGGAATTGGTGACATTTACGCTCCTTGTCTCTCACCTCCCCTGGAACTGAAGAGGCCAGGATTCCTCCGAGAACTTCAGAGTTATTCCTACTGTGCTGTTTGGACATACTCTCTCCTCTCGCTGCCCCAGGGCAATAGAGCTCAGGAGCCACAGGGACCTCTAAATTTGATCTCCCCCAGCTCTGGGCTCAAGGTAGGAAAGAGGACTGCAGCCCCATTTCACAGGCAAAGCCACTGAGGCCAGGTGCCAGCTGCAGCCTCAAAGTAGAAGAGAAGACCCACTCGGCCCCTCCTGACCCTGGCGACCTGGCCCCTCCTGCAGGGGAGCCCGCCTCTCTCTTTGTTCTCCCTCTGCCGCCGCAGCTCCCAGGCGCGAGCGATTTACATGCACACACGCCCGCATTTGCATGAAACACACACACACGCAGACGCAGGGCTGCTCCTGGCTTGAACAGCAAGGGATGCCGAATGCCGTGTTCACATCTTTCCGGGGAGGCGCGTATCCATCCCGAGTCTGTCCTTGCCAAACGTGCCATACGTCCCAGACGCACATACATCCCGGGTGAGTTTCCTTAATCTCCCACACAGCTGTCCCCTTCCACGGCCCCTGCGACAGCGCTCCCAAGTCACTGTCTCCTGACTGGCGTAGCGGCCTGTGCTCTGGCCGCCCCGTCCCTCCAAAACCACCACCCACAACTGCCATCGCAGCTGCTGTTTGTGTGGCCCCTGCTGTGTGCTCCCTATTGGGCCAGGTGATGCACTGGTTGCATCTCTCTTCGGCAGCTCTAGCGTGGAGGTAGTGTCAGCTCCATTTTACAGGTGAGAAAAATGAGGCTTCAAGGTTAAGTGCATTGTGCAGGGCTGGGGGGCGCAAGGTGTCTGGCTGCGGCTGACTCTGAGACATGTGCTGGTAACCCCTGCCGTAGGCCGCCTGCCCCCCACTCCCAACCCCGCCCCAGCATTCCGGTCCCATCGAGCCCAGCCGGCCCAGGCGACAGTCACAGCACAGAGGAAAGCGTGCGCTTGCTTTCAAGCTCTGACGGTGCCGTTTCTGTCTAGGTGAACTTGGGCGAGTCATTTGAGCTCTCTGTGGAATGTGCATCACAGTAGCGCCAAGCCACCTAGTGTTGCTATGGAAACCGATAAGACGGTGGCCAAAGCAGCACACAGCACCGTTCTCAGCATCCAATACACGTTGGGTAAATTGAAATATCGTGGAACATGCTCAAGGCCCTTCCAGGTTCATCTCTGCCTTTCTTCCCACCGTGAACACCCATCACCGCCATTTTTCATGCCAACCTTTGGCCAGAAGGAGCCCCTCCCTGGTAACCCCCAAATCGCCACCACTTCTCACCTCTGTTCACTTGTCCATATGGGTCTGTCTGCCCGTCTGCCTTCCACCCTCTCTGCCCAGCTCAGAGACTGGCTCCAACCCTACACCCTCCCTGTCTTGCCCATTGGAGGTCACCTGTCCCTCCTCTGGACACGGCCTTGGGCTCCACCACCTTTTGGGCCTGACATCCTACTGCGTGCCAGGGAAAAGATTTAGCTACACCTTTAGGACGTGGTCCTACTTTTTTTCTCCCCTTGCATTTTAAATGCCACTAGATGGAAGAGCCCTTGAGTCTCTGAATGACTGTGTGGAGTATGGCCCCTCCTCCTGCCAACCCACATGGGACAAGACACAGGAAAAAGAAAAACAGGAGAAGCCCAACTCTAGCATTGGAAGTCAGGCCAGTTTTTACTGCTAGCAAGGAATGGGGAGGCAAAGGTTGGGAGGGAGGGACCTGGGGAGGGCCTGGTGCTGGAGCATTCTATTTCTGGGCTTGGACGGTTGCACTCATGTTCCCTTGGGCTGCACGTTTGCGTCCCGTGGCCTCTCGTGGATGTGCGTCACATTTGAATTACAAATGCAGTCCACGTTGACGGAGGACAATTTAGAGCCACGGAAAAGCACAACAGAAATGAAAACCAAACCCAGCTTCACATCTCCAGGATATTTTCTGTTCATGTTCTTCACAAATACACAGCACACGCACTCAACACATACACACCACATGCACGGCTCACCAAAGTGGAAGAGTCCGGGAAGGTGTCTGTTTTGTCTGCATAGCCCTACTCCAGGGTATGTGGCACACAATCTTAGATTTAGAAGGTGCTGAGTACCTATCTGTTAAATTAGAGATTATTTCGTTGCAAACTTACTGCAATCGAGTTTGTCTGTTGAGGCTGAGACGTGCTGTGGGTTCACCGGCCCCTTTCGTTTTCCTCCTGGGCACGCAGGAAGATGACATTTTCCAGCCTCCTTTGCACTGTGGCAGAGTCATAGGTCCAAGTTCTGGCCCATGGAATAGGGGCGGAAGTGACGTCAGCCAGTTTTAGGCAAGGCCACTGCACTTCTGGAACAATCCTCCACACTCTGTCTCTGCAGCTCCCTTCAGAGAATCGGAGGCACTAACGGACACTGGGGCCACCGGATGGAAGGAACTCTGGGACCCGGAAGGCTGTGTGGAGCAGTGCCCACTCCTGACAGCCCACACCGGACTGCGCCATGAGCAAGAAATAAACCTTTCCTCCTGTCCCCATATTGTTCCAGGAATAATGCAAAGTCATTTACAAATATATTCCTAAAATGGAATAAAATAAAATATAAAAATCATGGAGGAACGTAAAACAGGGCCAGACATAACACTCAGAAATTCCCACCATGAAAACCAACACCTGTACTATGTGTAGACTCAAGATTGAGCTCTGAGCTTCCTAGCAGCCAAGGTGAAAAAAAGGAGTCCTGTTCAATCGCACACTTCCCAGAGTTTTTGAGATAAATAAAAATACCACTGCTAAGGATAAATCCAGTGTGAGTCATGGGATTTTGTTTACTTGATATCTTCATAAAAATGATCATTGACGGATAACAGCACTAATCTCCAGTATTGGCCANACCCTTTCTCACGACTTACCTTCTTTGAACACCCGAATATATGTGTAAATACAAGCACATTGACATTGTTGAGAAATTCTCTGGATGCATATCCCAGGGAGGAAACTCAGGTTTCCCCGTAGTCCTGGATTCCCTTGAGGAAGTGATTCCACTTTCTTTATTCCTGTATTTTTATGGCTTAGGATAGAGTCTGGTACGTGGTGGGAACACACAGTATCATTGCTATTGAGACAAAATATGTGTGCGGGTGTGCGTGTGCTGTCTAAGTGTATCAGACTCGTGGCCTGGGCACCATGAGCTCTACAGTAGAATTGCATGTGTTGTGCGTGTGTATGTGCTATGGTGTGCTGTGCATGTGGTGTATATATGTTGAGAATGTGTGTTGTGTATTATGTTGTACATGCGTGTGTTGTGTTTTGTGTGCACATTGCATGCGTTGTGTGTTGCACTGTCATTGCATGTGTTTCATGTGGATGGTATGGGTGTTCCATGTATGTGTTTTGCTTGGGTGCTGCGTAGGTGATATGGGTGCTCTGTGTGCATTGCATATTTTTGCGGGGGTGTGTGTGGATGAGGTAAGTGTTGTGTTAGCTGTATTGTGTGTGGCACGCTGTGGCATGTGGCGTGTGCATGTGTGTGTTGTGAATGTGTATTCAACACCTGTGCCCCGAGTGTGCTCCTCAGATGCCTGTGGGCAAGTCCCTTTGCCCTCCCTGTGCCCCTGCTCTGGGCGGCAGACGTGTGCCCTGCGGGTCACCATGGATACATGTAGAAGGCGGTGACTATTGTCTTCAAACAGGGAGCAGCCATTAACACATTCATTAATTAGGATCATGTTGACACTTCTATTGCCTGCTAAAAACATCTGTTTGTTTAATCAGAGTCTCCTTAATTCCTTACACTTCTTCTCTCAGTGAGAGAGGACGGGCCTGCCCTCCCCGTGTGTACACTGGAGTTTTACGAGGCAGGGCACAGGCTCTGTCAATATTGTCACAGGGTGACAGCTCTCGGGACGGCCCGGCCTTCCTAAGCTCACAAACGAGTGCCCCTTCCCAGGGCCCGGGAGGCGGCGTGTGCAGGTCGATTGGCCGGTGGCGGCTCTTGTTTGCCGGCGTGGCCTGAGTGACACGTCACGCCACAGAGTGCCAGCTCTCCGCAGAGCCAGGTCTGAGCCCCGCGGGGTGTGACAGGGTGCCGGGCAGGGTGGCTGCTCCATGGCTCCGTCCCTTCACCCTGGATTTGTGCCCCAAACCTGGGTCGGGTGGACTTCCCTCTCCTACGACCTCAGTTACCTCACATGTAAAACGGGATGATAAAAGGACAAAACTCAAGGCTCGAAAAAACACGTGTAAGTAAAGACCCAGCACAGAACCTGGGAGCAAGGAGCTGCGTGAGGGTTGTCACCTCTGTCCCCTCCACCCCCCGCCACAGGAATTCTCAGGGGACAGGGGGGTGACCGAGGAAAGGACTCAAGGTCAGGGACTGACCCTGGTTGCAGCCTTCTGAGTTGCTGGAGCCCCACCCTCACCCCCTTGTGCACTGTGCTCCCCTCTGGGCCTGGGCCCTGTCCTTGGGGAGCACACCACGGCCAGACGGGGGGGTTGCCATCAAGGCTAGGCGCCAAGACCCACCCAGCATCTCCTCAAAGATGGAAAAGCAGGGCGTTCCCAGCAGAGGGATGGCTAAGCCGCAGCAGGAATGAGGCTCCCAGGGCCGGGAGTGTGGGCGGAGGTGCAGGGGTGAAGCTGGAAGAGACAAAGGACGGACTATGGAGGGATTTTGCTTTGGTTTTTTGTTTTGTTTTGCCTCTTGTTTCATTGGCTAATATACTTGGCTATCTTTTTTTTATAGTGAATGCAAACAGCTCTCCTTCACTCTTTAAAATGATCACATAGCTTCTTATGCATGGATGTAACCATATTTTTAAAATCAGGACTACATTGCTAGACTTTCCAGTTGTTTCCGGTTTGGAGCTGTCGGCATGCATTTTCCGGGGTACCTTCCTAGCAGTGGGTCACAGGATATGTGCATATGTGCTTTTCAAAAATGTTTCAGTTTTTACTATTTTTAAAATTGTGGTTTTATATATATATATATATATATATATATATATATATATATACATACACACACACATACATATGTAACATAAAATTTGCAATTTGCAGTAGAATGAGCAGTGAGAACTTAGTTTCCCTCTTTAAGCACACTTGGCGCCTAGCATTGCTGCCTCTTACCTGTCAAATGGGAACCTAGCCTTTCTCAAAGTACCGTAAGAAGATTCTAGTGGGAAGATGCACACAAAGCCTTGTTCAGTGCCTGATACATGGTCAGAGCCCAAGATCAGGTCATTATTACTGGGAATTGGCCCAACTCAGTGCTTAAGGGCTTGGACTCTAGACTCAGGCTTGCCGGCTGTGTGGCCTCAGGCCAGTTACTGTACCTCTCTGAACCTTAGTTTTCTCATAGGATTGTGAAAGTTAAATAAGATAATACAAATAACATGGAGGGTGACATTTGGATGTGCCACTGATGATACTTAATCTTCAAGACATCATTATTCCCTTCTGCTAATTCTGTACTTGCTCAAAACCTGTTACTTCAATTAAATTTTATGAATTTTTGTTTTTCAGTTTTGGTCCAGGTGGCGCTGCTACACGTTTTTTCTATGCAGCAGAGCATTCCAGTGGGTCCCGTTTGCCCCTGCAAATGATGATGATGGTGGTGATGAAGTCTTCACGACGATAGTTTTACTCCCTTTCACAGAGGAGAGAGACTCCAAGGTGAGAGAAAGGACTGTCCGTATTTCATACTCCTTAATAACCAGGAAGTCTTATTTCATCCTTGCAGCAACCTTTTGAGGGAAACATCATACCCATTTTACAGATGAGGACACTGGATTTTAAAAAGTTGAGAGGATTTGCCCAAGAGCGCACAGATAGTAGACAGTGGAGTCAGGAGTTGGACTTCGGATCCAACTTCAATGTCTGTGTTTTTTCCTCTACATTAAACAACTCATGTATTGGACTGGTGGACCAAGAAAAACTAATGGATTTGTAAGGACTCTTTAATTGACGAGATGTGGAAGCCCCATGCAAAGTAGTTTAGGCAAAAGGAGAATTTATGGACTCTCTGTAAATAAAGCCTAACCTGGATTCATGCTTGGCTGAACCAGGGTCCAACTATTTCCCCAGGACTTGGTCAGTCTCTCTCTCTTTCCTTCTCTCTCTGTTGGCTTTGTTTTCTGTTGTGCCGGCTTCATTCTTTTCCTTGTGATGACAAGATGGCCCCCAGCAGCTTCAGGTTTCAGTCCCCTGAGCCTGGTAAGCCCTGCTAAGACAGGAGTAGCTTCAGAGAAATTCTCAGAATTGACCCTGATTGGCCGGACTTGGGTCACGTGTGCACCCATGAGCCAATCGGTATGGTCTATTGGCCAGATCTGATGCGCGTGACCACCTCAGCATTGTAGAAGTCAAACTCCTTCCATGCTGAACCAAATGACCCTGGGGTGCAGATTTTCGCAGACAAAAATCTGGGTGCTTAACTTAGAGATGTACACGTGGCTGCTGGGAAGAGAACAGGAAAGGATGTCCACTCCAGCCGGCTTTGGATTACACAGAAAGCCATCAGAGAGTTCTTAAAAGGCATTTCAGCAAGTCTAAAAATGGCAGCATTTCTCCCCAGCCAGCCTTGAGTCTGGGAGCGGGGGTGCAGACCACGTGACTTTACTGAAGTCCCTTCCCAGCCAGCCTTTTGGGACAGCTCCAACCAGGACTTATTGTTCTGGCAAATCCCCCAAAGCTTCGGGAACTGAAAAGCTAAGGAAAATATAGGACCATCTGCCAGGGTCCTTGCCTTTCTTCTTTTTCTTCTTCTTCTTCTTCTTTTAATTATGAAATGTCTATTGCTGGACTATTGATCTCCTGCTTGTATGAGCAGCCAGGGTGATATACAGCACGCTAGTCCATCCTTTAATTCTACAGCACGACTGAATATTGCCTTCGATGGAGCACTTATTAGTCATGTGTTCCCGGGGAGGTGAACTAGCTTACAGCTCTGAGGGAGGGCTTTTGGGGGGGGGATTGGCAGTTCTAGGGGTGGGGTGAAGGTTTGTTTCTCTTTTGATGTCGCTGAGGAGAGGGGCAGACACTTATCTCAGGCCAGAGGGACAGGCTGTCCATATTGGAACCTTCTACCTCTGGGTCGGTCACAACCCCCAATCTTTCACTCAAAAATAAGCCACCCCGTCTTCTTGGCAATGTGTCACAAATTCCACCATTAGGTCATTCCGTGGGCTTAAGAGGTTACCCATAAATGTCCCTGTTAACATGAATACGAATTCTAAAACTGCTATTACAACCACGCTAGTCACCATTTGCTGAGCAATTATCTTTTTTTCTCTCTCTCTTTTTCTAATACATAAAGAGACAGATTCACAGAAACCTAGCATGTATTAATAATAGACTACAAGTGCCAGCATTGGAATCTACTCCAACAGACTCCTGAGTTTTCTTGCTGAACTACATGCTACTTCCAAGGTAACACACTGACCCATTAGCACTGAGTCTTAGAGACGAGGGGGTGGGGGGGCGAAGACCAAACAACTGTCTCAAGGATAAGTATGGAATAAAAAGATTTTAATTTGCTTAATTGATGACTTCCATGACTTCCATTCCCTGCACCTTGAATGCCTCATCTGAAAAGTGGAAAAACTCATAGCACGTGCCTCGTAAGATTATTGTAAGGACTTAAGGAGACAATTCGTATAAAGCCCTTAGCAAGAGCCCTTAGCAAAAGCCCAACATAAATTAAAGGTTCTTGACATTCCTATTCATATCAGCCTCTCTGGGGGTTCTGTTTATCTCTGCACTGCAGACAGTAGGCATTCTGTAAATGTTTATGGAATTAGTTGGTTTGTTCTGCCTCTATGATAAAAATCTTGAACTAGACTATTAGAGATACTTTAACCCATGCCTTGCTTTTGTTCCTGTGTCAATTAGAGCCACCCCAAATAACGATGATGCCAGTGGTTGTTGCTGGTGACGATGATGATGATTATGATGACAGCCACCATTCCCTAAGCAGGGCCTTGGGTTCTGTGTTCTGTGAGGGGGCTTGGGTAAGTCAGAATCTCTGAAACCCTGGTGGGGGCGGGGGTGGGCGGGAGAAGAAGGAAGATCCCACCTTTTAAAGAACCTCTAAATCCATGTTTATAAAATCATCTATGCCTGTGTGTCCACTCCTGACTACACCACCACCCCCAGGGACCATGCAAATCAGGTGATAGTCACGCTTGGCCCCAAATGCACAATTCTAAAGACAAAAGACAAGCTCTATTCTGCAGCCTCCAAGGGTGTCGCGGGTCCAACTTTGTCTCCTGTTTCACTCTCCCTTGCTCTTCCCATTCCAGCCATATTGCTCTTCCTGTTCCAGCTTCTTCCTGTTATTTGACCACGTCCAGCTCTGTCTAGCTGCAGGGGCTTTGCACTTGCTGCATACCTCTTCCATGTGGAGGCCTCTTCCACCTTCCACCTTCCACCTTCCATCAGGAAGGCTGATTCCTTCTCACATTTCATTTCTTAGTTTCAAGGCCAGCTCCTCATCAAGACCTCCCTTGGTCTTTAAACCTAAAGCAGCCTTACTCCACCCCAAGTCACCCTCTAGCCTGACACCTTGCCTATTATCTTCATAAAGAGTTGAAATGAGTGCCTAAATGCTTGGATGGTTTGTTTTCTGTCTCCATCACTAGACAGCGGGGAAAGGAGATCAGGATTCCCACGTTACTGTTGTGTTCCCAGAATCGAGCATACAATCGGTGCTCAGCGTGAAGTTTTTTTGATTGAAGGAATGTGTTCCCATTTGGGGCAGGATTGCGGCTGGGGGTTAGTGCCACACTGGATTGCAGAAGCCACCTGTACCAGTGGTCTCTCTCCGAAGGTTTAGGGTCTCTCTACAACGGGAGGTTGGAAGAAATATGTCTCTGGCTCTGAACCCTTGTCTGGAGTTAGAGGCAGGAACTGGGCCTGTCCAAATGCCTGAGGAACGGAAGTAAAGGAGGACTTGGGCTGCAGGTCAGCGTTTGCCTTCGGGAAGGCAGCCAGAGGCAGAGGGGCTGGCTGGAGTGGAGACTCAAGTCAAGGGTCATGGGGGAACAGCTGGAAAACAGAGATTGGGGCAAAGACAGAGGAAGAGACAGAAAGAGAGAGAGACAGATGGAGCGTGCAGGTGAGAGGGTAGGAGCCAGGAAACCTGTGCACCAGCCTCAGGCCAGGGGCCGGAGAGCTCTGCTGAGCCAACGCCCTCCCGTTTCAGCACTCTGGATAGAGACGCCACTGACTCTGCATCCGACTCTGCAGCTAATCAACCTCGTGACCTTGGGCAGGTCGTTTCCCTGCCTGGGCCTCCATTTCTTACAGTCAAATGGGGCTGCTGCACCTGCCCTCAGAGGCATTGCTCGAGAGATGATGTAGGGCAAGTACCAGTTAGAGTTTAATGTCACCTGCAGAGTGGAAAGAATACCAATGCCTCAGTGCAATGTCCAGGTTTTTGTTTTTGTTTTTGTTTTTGTTTTGAGACAGAGTCTCACTCTGTTGCCTGGGCTAGAGTGAGTGCCATGGCGTCAGCCTAGCTCACAGCATCCTCAAACTCCTGGGCTCAAGCTTCCCGAGTAGCTGGGACTACAGGCATGAGCCACCATGCCCGGCTAATATTTTCTACATATTTTTATTTGGCCAATTGATTTCTTTCTATTTTTGGTAGAGACAGGGCCTCACTCTTGCTCAGGCTGTTCTCGAACTCCTGACCCTGAGCGATCCTCCTGCATCAGCCTCCCAGAGTGCTAGGATTACAGGCGTGAGCCACCATGTCCGGCTGACATCCAGGTATTTTTATCCAGGTGGTTTGGGACAGGGCTTGGGTGTTGGTATTTTTAAGAAATACCCCCAGTAATTCTCATGTCAGACAGTATCAAGAGGGGCTGACCAGCGTAATAAGGGCTTTATTGAAAGGAAATTCTGAAGAAAGTCAGCACTGTCCTTTCTCGGCTCCAAAATGCTTGTTTCAATGACAGAGAAATTGGCGCCCAGAGAGGGAGGTGACCTGTCTCAGGCCACACAGCCAGTGGGACCGTGCCTTCCCTAGTGAGAGGTCCTGGAGGGACCCTGGGCTGGTACAGAGGCTTGGCAGCGCCTCCCTCTTCTCTGCCTGAGGGCTTCTGGGTCACCAGTCTGGCCGATGACACCCCCAGCCCCACGGGAAATCTTCAGATTCCACTGGCTTCCCGCATGGACACACTCCAGCCGCAGAGGAACACTCGCATGTCAGATTCTCCTTCCTCATTTGTTCTCCGCCCCACTTCACATCTGAGTGCTCCTCGGCAGACCCAACTGCTGTCCTCAGCCCCGGCCGAGGGGGAGGGGGACAATTAAAGCAGGACCTCCTGGGGCGCCAACCAAGGGCTCCATGCTGAGGCTCGGACGTGACTCCCCTGGATTGCAAAGCTGGTGACAGTGTCAGCGACAGGGCTGCCACGGGGCTCTGCAGGGTTTCACCAGGGGAAGCCCAGCTGGGCAGGACCGGGGCTGGGGCTCGGGTGGCTGCTCTGCCCCGGACTGCTCAGGTGCAGGTGGTGGCCACTTCTCAGGGGATCTTACGGTGACCGAGGGCAAGCGAATAAATATTTCCAGTCTGGGGTTCTGTCACCTGGAAAATAAGGCAATAGCACCTTCCTCCTAGGCTTCTTATACACTTTGGGAAGTGTGTTGAGTATGGCGACAACACTTAGTACTAACTGTCAACCGAGGAGGAGGTGGAGGAAGAGGAGAAAGAAGAGGAAGAGGAAGAAGACAACGGGGGAGGAGGAGAGGATGATGATGGTGGTGGTGATGACGCTTCCTCCCACTGATTATTCAATGACTTGGTATGACCCGTGATGGACGGTGTCACTAAGCTTGAGGGAGGTGACATGACTTGTCTGGATTCACACAGCAAGCAACGTACAGTCCCAAACTCACCTCTCCTCACGCAAAATCCAGTAAAGTGTGAGACGACGATGCCACCAGGAGACTTTCGAGAAAGCCTGTTGCCCTTGGAGCTGTCTCGAGCCTGAGGACGGGTTTCCTCTGGGCCGCGCCCTGCTCCCAGCACCTCTGCGAGGAGGCAAGAGTGTCAAGCGTAGAGAGTGGAACCCCAGCTCGGTGCCACCTGGCAGCTCTGTGTCTTTGAACAAGTCCCTTCCTCTCCCCAGCCTCAGTGTCCCCTCTGTTCAGTAGGATGGGCAGGTGGCCTCTGAGACTCTGAGGCACCTGTTTCTGGGGCTCTCTGGCATCCTGCTGCCATCTGCACTTCACGACCTGTCCCAGGAGACTCCGCGACTCTCTGGGGGCATTTAGCAGCTTCCGAATCCCACAGAGGGGGATTCTAGTGGTGTCTGGGGAGTTCTCGGGTGGGAAGCGTATCGCAATAGACGTAGGCTCAGGAGGGAGGTTCTCTGGGGACAGCAAGATGGAGCTAGGAGGAAATCTCCAGGGTCCCTGGGCCCCAAAGGCTGCAGAAGGAGGTACCTGTTTCTCATGAGCCGGCTCTCAGCCAGCTCGGTGCCGCGAGTGTTCGCTTCGGTTGTCTCCGGGAATCCTTCAACCCAGCAAACCACGCAGCTGCTGGGACTTTTCGCAGCTTGCAGGGGAGTGAATCCGGGCTCGCAGACCTGAAAGGACTCAGCTAAGACTGCTTCTCCAGGAGGTGGCGAGGCCAGGTGTCCCGGCTCGGAGTCCAGTGCTCCCTGCTGGAGCCACCGCTGTTTCCCGATTTGGGTTGTGGGAGAATGGCAGGGGCCAACCCTGTCCCGTGGGGCTGACGGTGACGTTCACAGGAAGAGACAGGCAGGGACAGGTGGGAGCGGCAGATGAAGCATCGAGCAGACATGACGTTAGAGGGCCAGGTGAGATAACGTGGACAGACGGGAAAGCCCTGGACCGGCCTCTCTGGCCTGTTTGCAAGTTCCGGCTCTAACCCTAACTGCCCTTTGACCTTGGGCAGGACTCTGCACTGCCCTGGGCCAACACCACTTGCTCAGTTGTGTCTGTCCCAGCTCCCTGGGCCTCTCCCCGGCCCTCTCTTTGGGGAGGGACAGCGAGCAGGGAAACGTGGAGGCTTCCTTTAGTGACAGGGTGGCGAAGAACCCACCCACGAGGAAAACAGAGATATCTTTGCTGCAGGAAGGGGTCCCCTTCCCTGACCGCCCGTGGGCGTGCAGGGCCTGCTCGTCAGAGAGAGAGAGGAAGGCCATGCGCTTATTCACAAAGGATGCCAGGGGTGAGGGGAGGAGGTCTGTGTTCAATGTGCATATTGCAGAATCTATTTCCCACGGGGATTGGAAGCAGGAGGCCGGGGTGAGACTCCACGGCAGGCAGTCCCGCTGCACCGCACCCCTGCCGCGTGACCTTGGGCAAGCGAGGTCACTTCTCTGAGCCTTAGCTTCCTCGTTTGTCAGTGGGCCAATCCTTTCCCCTCCGTGACAGGCTCCCCATCTGCACTGGGCACCCCTGGGCCTGCTGGGGCTCCCTGCAGATTTTAATCTCTCTCTTGTCTGACTCCTTAGGAAACGACCCCGACGACAGCTGCCGGGTGTAGTGCGCTCACTGTGGGCCGGGCCCCGCTCCGGGCACTTCTGCACCCGTGTTAACTCACTGGGTTGCTCTGGCAGTGGCTGCCAGGGTGCTGTTACCATGGCAGCCTGTCGACTAATGGGGAGGGGGTTCAGTCTGTGGGTCAAGTCCGCCTGACCTTAAAGCGGCAGAGCAGGGATTTGAACCCAGGCTTTGTCGCGTTCAGGCTTACCTATGTGTCCACGACTTCCTGGGTCTCCTGGTCCCCGGGACTCGGGCTGGAAGTCGCCTCCTGTGGGTACCCGCTTGCTCCCCATCCTCACCTGATTTGCAGGCCTGGCCCCGAGGCAGCACCCCTCCCCTTCCCTCCCCATCCCCTTCCCTTTTCCTGCCCCCTCCCTTCCCCCCTCCCCCCCCCTCCCCTCCCCCTTCCCCCTCCCCTCCCCCCTCCCCCTCCCGGCGGAGCGATCTTGCCGAACCCTCCACAGGGCTGCAGCCAAGGTCCGGACTGATTATTGACAAATTAAAAATATAAGCTATTGACCAGACACTGGGATGGAGTCCCAGAGCCGCGGAGCTGAATGTCAATGAGGCAGCTGAGCGTGGAGATCGATTCTGCAGGTGGAGGCGGCGGGCAAATCGCCCCGCGCATAATGCAGGGGCTGGTGGCCGCTGACTGCGCCAGTGGGGCAGGCAGGGGCGCCACCTGAGCCCGCTGTCCCACCACCGGCGTCCCACACGCCTGACCACGCCCTCCACGCGCCCACTCGTGTGGGGACCCATGTCCAGAGACACACGGGTGCTGTGCCCAAGGCCAAAAGCCAGTGCGTGTCGGAGATGGCATTTGAACCTGGGTCCTCCTGACTGCAAATCCCGGTGCTGAGAGGCTCAGGCAAAATATTGTTTCAGTCCTAGCTGCGTATGCTGTGTGACTTTGGGAAAATCGCCACCTGTCTCTGAACCTCAGCTTCCTTTCTGCACAAAGGTGGGTAATAAGCTCTTCCTTGCAGAGGCGTGTAGGGGTGAGCTGAGAAGGCGGGGAGAGCACTTCTGTGCTGTTGGACACCTGCCGCAGGCCCCTGGGTCTCCTTTCTTCCTCCCCACCTGCCCTTGCACTCAGCAGCGGGACCCATGTGGGCCACAGCAGCGGGGACCCATGTGACCACAGCAGCGGGGACCCACAGTGGCCACAGCAGAGGGACCCACATGGCCACAGCAGCGGGACCCACAGTGGCCACAGCAGCGGGATCCACGTGGCCACAGCAGCGGGACCCACGTGGCCACAGCAGAGGGACCCACATGGCCACAGCAGCGGGATCCACGTCCACGTGGCCACAGCAGCGGGGACCCACAGTGGCCACAGCAGCAGGGACCCACAGTGGCCACAGCAGCAGGACCCACGTGGCCACAGCAGAGGGACCCACATGGCCACAGAAGCGAGATCCATGTTCACGTGGCCATAGCAGCGGGACCCACGTGGCCACAGCAGCAGAGACCCACAGTGGCCACAGCAGCGGGACCCACGTGGGCCACAGCAGCAGGGACCCACGTGGCCACAGCAGCGGGACCCATGTGGCCACAGCAGCGGGGACCCACAGTGGCCACAGCAGCGGGGACCCACAGTGGCCACAGCAGCGGGGACCCACGTGGGCCACAGCAGCGGGGACCCACGTGGGCCACAGCAGCGGGACCCACGTGGCCACAGCAGCGGGGACCCACGTGGCCACAGCAGCGGGGACCCACAGTGGCCATAGCAGCGGGGACCCACAGTGGCCACAGCAGCGGGGACCCACGTGGCCACAGTAGCAGGACCCATGTGGGCCACGGCAGCGGGCTCCCTTGCTCCCTGCCCTCCACGCCTTGGCCGTGGGCGGCAATGCCAAGACACTGAGGGGGAGGGGGAAGGTGAGGTTGGGAGGTCTCTTCCCTCTTTTCCCTCCCCGCCAGGCCCTGGGCTGGCAGTGGCTGTGACTCGGTGCGGAATGCCCCGTGGGCAGCTCTGTCTCCACAGAGGCAGCCACGGCTGTTCCGGTGCCCTGCATCAGTCACCTCCTCTGAGGCCAGGCCTAGGGACGGAGGGCCCTGCCGTGGAGCCCACGGTGCCATGTAGTCTGCGTCGCTCTGCCTTCCGTCTTCCCACGCCTTTGTAGCTTTCCCACCCTTGCACCCTTCCTGGCTAGCCGGTCGAGTGCACCGTCTCTTGGTGGACAATCCACTTTGTAAACTGTAGAGCGTGGTGCACCGGGAAAGGGCTATGCTTAAAACCGTCGCCATCATTGTTCCTCGTAACAGTCAGAATCTCTCCCTTCCGTTCATCCGTCCCTCCCATCCCCTCTGGGCACTCATCCCGCTGAACCAAAACACGTCGAAAGCGCTCCCTCCTTGCTGTGCCACTGCCGTGGTTCTCAGCCAGGGGAGGTGTCTGTCCCCCCAGGAGACGCTGGACATGTTCCTGGTTGTCACCATTTCGGGGTGTCTGCCACTGGCATCTGGGGGGTAGAGGCCAGGGCTGCTGCTGGGCGTTCCCCACCGCCCAGGACAGCGGCCACAGCAGGGAATTGCCTGACCCAGCACGCTTTTTGAGGCTCCCGCCTGGCAAAATCGTCCCAAATTGAGGGGATGCTTTTCTAATTTTCCCAGATTGACTAAAAATTTCCCTTTATTATAAAGATGTGTTTATAATACAAAGCACATAAAATAACACAAAAATATAAGGACAAAAAATGAAACGTCTCCAATTCCTAAGCCCGCTGTTAATTTTATGGCGAGTATCCTACTAATATTTCTGCCTTGACATAGGCCCATGCAGACATATGCTCACACGCATATCAGAGTCAGTTTGAAAGTATGGTTTTGTGTACGTTTTTACCATATTACATCCTAATCATTAGTCTTTCGCTAAATGGCTGTACAGAATTCCATCTTATGTGTGATCCGGAGCAAACCGTGAATGTTTAGAACGGTTCCAATCTTTGTATCTGTGATCTTCTTTGAGGGTGCATCCTTGGACCTGGGGTCACTGTGTCAGAAATCATGAATTCCTAAATTGCCCGATGGACGACCAGATGCCTTCCAGAAAAGTGACTTCTCCCCCAGCTGTGGTCAGGGGCCCCGTCCCTCACCTTCCCTTTGCCAACACAAAGTAAACTCATTAAAAATCTGTGCTTCTAGTGAGAGTGGCTGTATGCTTTTTTTTCATGTGTTCATCAGGTCATTTGCATTTCGTCTTCTGGGAGCTGCCTGTTCATTTCCTTCCACTCTTTTTCTCTTAGGGTTTTAGTGTTTTCTATTTGATATGCAAGAGCTTTGCAAAAAAATATTGAGGGCACTAACCATTTGTTTATCACAAGTGTTGCAAATATTTTTCATCAGTTTGCCAGTTGGATTTTAATTTCATTTATGATGTCCTTACTCACACTACTCTTTTATTTTATTTTTTTTCAGTTTTATTTCAGGTACACAAATCCATCCAAATTTTCCCTTCCTTTGTGATTCATTTCTTTGTTTTTCTGCTTAAGAAATGCCTTTTCTTCCCTGGTATCATTAACTATCCATTTTTGACTCCAATTTTTTTTTTATTATTAATTTTTGCATTTGACTCTGGATCTGCAAAATCCATCTGGAATTTATTTTTCTGTATAAAGTGAGAATCAATGTTGATCTCCTCTCTCACCCCTCCTCCTCCCTCCGCCTGGAAGCTCACCATTGCTGGGGGGAGGGGATTTGCAACAATGTGGTGGGTGTACTCCCCCCCCACGTGTGCAGCTGGGTAGGATGGAGAGGGCTGGGCCCCCCAGGAATTATGCATAGCACACTGGGGGGTCCCTAAGGGAGCCTCATCCCAGACCCCTCCTTGATCCTTCCAGAGGCTGGGAAGGCCCTGGAGATGAGAGGGGATTCCGAGGCCCACCCTGTTGCAGATTAGGGCTCCAAAGGCCTGGCGCATGCCCACCACGAGAGCCAGTGCGGCCCTGCCTGTGCCCATTGACTTTACTGCTTTGCCCTTGAACCTAACTCAAGCCGGACACAGAAACCGCCACGGTAGATGCCCCCTTTGTTTGCTGTAAAAACTACCTTGACCACGTTCTTCATTACAGTGTCCTGTGTCCCCAGGGTGAGGGGGTGACAGGGCAGCTTGGTGGGTGGAGGGGAACAAGCTGGGCTTGGGTGTCAGGCAGACCCGCCCCAACCCCTAAAATACCTGCTGAGTGACACCGTGCAAGGCTCTCCCTACAGCTAGCTGAGCGCTGCATATGTTATAGGTTCAGCAGGAACTGTCCTGTCTACCCGAAGGAAGTTAGTGCAGGTGGTTTGCTCTCCACAGTGGTCAGAACACAACAGGCACCTGCTCAAGGAACTATAAAAACCATGCAATGATTTTCCAGTTTCAACCCAGAAAAATTCCCGTCTCACCTGAGGACCTGGTTAGCTTCCGTTTATGAGCTGGAGAGAATCACGTAGCTCTTCAGGCTCTGTTTTCTGTGTTGGTTTCCAGGAAAACGTCACCTAGGGAGGTGGTTGGTAAAGAGGTGAGGAGCGTGGGCACTGGATTTAGACTCCCTGGGTTTGTACCCCCCAGCAATACTTCCTGGCCCTGCCCAGTCTCTGTAAGCCTCATCTGAAAAGTAGAAACTAGAAACTCTACTTCTGGGAGTTTCAAGGATTAAAGGACAGAATCTGTTTAAAAATGCTCACCCCAGTGGCTGGCAAATAGAAAGCCCTCATTTCGAAAAGCTTTAGAATTTACGTTCATTCATTCATCTGCTATTTTTCACCTCTGAATTCCGGCACATGGGAGGGGCTCAGTTGGGTAATGCTGGAATGAAGGAATGGATCTGAGGGGCATTATTATGAATCAAGCTCTGAACTAGTCCCTGCAGATATTCAGGAGCTCAGGATCCAGCTGGAAAGATAGACAAGAAAAGAAGTTAGGGTCATCAGTGTCACAAAAGAGATGCACCTACAATTTGAAAGGATGGCAAAGGAGGCGTGGGTCCGGTAGCAGGAGCGGCTGATGTCCAGGGTGGATTCTGCAGACAGACGGGTTTGCCTGGTGGCGCCGCACACTCTGGGCACCTGCGTGAACTCCCACGGCTCTGAGCCGCCCATCCACCTTGAAAGGTGGGCAGACCTTGGCCTCCCATTTCCCAGCTGGGAAGCCTGAGGCCCTAGGAGGTTATGTGACGTTTCCTTGGTCACGCAATAAAAATGGTTGAGACTGAGCTCAGTTGCTGCACTGTTGGAGCCACCATCTTGTTAGGAACCTGTGTGGATGCCAAACTTGGGGTGGGGGACTGTAAACCACAGACACAGGGAACACACCTAGACTCTATTCATTTTCCCCAGATTGCATGGCCTTCTCTATGTTATAAAAATCTGTGATTGGGCCATTTGCACACACAGCTTTGAATCACTAGGGACCCTATCCTCACACTCTGTTCATTCTCCCTCCTGGAGAGCTCCTGGGTCTGCCGGTTCTCTCCACCACCCTCATCTCAAGCCTGGACACTGAAGTCACCTCCTCACTGGGGTTTTCCAGCTCCTGCTCCTGCCCCCTGTGGTCTACATCACAGACAGAGATGTTATTTCAAGTCGCAGATATGATCACGTTTGGTCCCTAACACCTTCCATGGCTCCCACTGTCCCTGGGATGAAGTCGAAACTCCTTGGCATGGCCCACAAGGTCCCGTGTGACCTGGCTACTGCTGACCTGTCCAGCCCAGTCTCTGGAAGCCTCCCCTCTCCCGCCCCTACTCCCTTGAACGGCATCGCCATTTCCATTTCCAAAAGGCATTCTGCTCACTCTTGCCTCTGGGCCTTAGCATGTGTTGTTCCCTCTGCATCCCCCCCACCCCCGTTCCTTATTATCACGAGACTAGCTCCAGATCCTTTGTGGAGCTCCCGTTTAGGACTTACCTACTCCAGGAAGCCTCCTGGATCCCCAAGTCTAGTTCGAACCCCCCCCCCCCTCCCGCCCCCCCCCCCCCCCCCGTAAGCTTCCCTCGCTGTGGCGTGCACCACATCACGAGCCAACTGTCTGGTTGCCCTGACTTCGCGTTTCTCAAAGTGTGCGTCACGGAACAACTGTACCAGCATTGCCAAGGAGCCCATCACAGTGCAGATTCCTGAGCCCTACTCCAGGCCTCCCGAGTCAGCATCTCTTGAAGACGGATTCTTTAAAAAGCTTAAAAAACGTATTTTACCGGGAACATATTCATACAGGCACAAAAGTAGAGAGCATAGTACAAAGCAACACGGTCCGAGTGCGGCCCGGCAGCGGCAGTAGAATTCCAAGCGGGTTCTTGTTAGACCAGCGCCATCGGCCCCCAGCCCCAGCCCTAGTAAACGAGAGTCTCTCAGGTGGCGCCCAGAAACCTGCATCTGACAAGCCCCCAGAAGGTTCTGACGCTTCCTCAAGTTTGGGCCCCATGAGCATAAAGCACCACTGTGTGCAATTTGCTCACTTCAGCAGGTGTCCACTTATGGCTCACCTTGTTTGATCTGCATCGCTCCTCCCCCACTTGGCTGCCTCTTGTGTTATTTCGGAACAAATCTCGATACTGTGCCAGTTCATCCTTGGGTCCTGGTGTATGTGTCTCTAAGAGATAAGGGCTCTTTCGAAAAAATATTTTAAATTCTAACCACTGTGTCATTCCTGCCTCGGGTGGTGCTAGCACGTATTCAAGTCTGAGACGCTGCCCGGGGTATTCTGTCTGCTCCGTGGGGACAGGGGCAGGGCGGTCCCCATCACCACGGACACTTGCTGAAATCCTGCCGGCCACCAGCAGGCTGGACTAGAACTCGGAGTGAACAGGAGATCGAGGACAGGAAGAGTTAAACTCCTCACTCACTGGAGGAGAGAGGCAGAATTCACCGGCAGGAGGAATTTCTTCTTTTTTTCTTTCTGACTCTGCAGCCCCAAGCCTGGGGCCTGGTACTCTGGGGAAGGCACCAATCAGATTGTTGCCTGCATGTTGGAAAATATTTATGTCACCTACCAGGCTGGGAGCAGACTCAGTGGGCTTCCCAGGGCCTCCTGATAGACAGGGTCGCCTCCCGGCAGCTGTGAGGAAGGAGGTGTGCCGGCCCGGCAGCTGCACCAGGCGCCGGGAGGCTGCCGGCAAAAGTGGCACCGCACGGTGGAGGCAGACACGCTTCTGTGACCACCCCCCCCCCCGGCTCTCAGGCATTGGGGGTGGGGTGGGGGGGATCCCTGCTGGCTGAGATGGCTTGGAGGAGCCCGCAGGCCAGCCGGGGGCGAGGAGTAGGGGGCTGAGAAAAGATAAGCACAGGGCGAGGACAGGATGAGTTTGAGTCCAGCATCTTTGAGGTGCTGGGATCATGCTAGGAGCTTTTCCAAGTGTTATCTCAGTGAATCTTTGTCATGTCCACTGAGACGCGTAGAGTTAGGCCCATTTTACAGATGGGGAAACTGAGGATTTGAGAGAGTTGGTGAAACGTGGAGCTGGGACTCCATCCCTCATTTGTCCTTCTCAGAGCCTGCTTAGCAGATGTTCATCATTGAGCCATAGCTCCAAATGGGCGCGCACACACACACACACACACACACAACCCCACAACACCAACAGCCAGTATGTACATTCTTCCATCCATGCAAATCTATCTATGTACCTATCTGTCCATCTGTTTATCATCTATCCATCCATCCATCCATCCACTCATCCAAACCAATCTCTACCTACCTGTTAATACCTACCTTTCTATCTTGCTACCACAGTTTATCAACTTGAATTCAACAGTGAAGTCTCATCCTATAGAGTTGGCAATACCTCCCATTTTTACCACAAAGGAAAGCAAGACCTCAAAGTCATATATCTGAGGAAGTTAAAAGGTGGTAAAGGATAAAAAGTAATAGGGGATTGCCAGTTTACATCAAAAGTGGTCAGAGAAGGCCTTGGAAAGTAGGGAACTTTGAGCAGAAACCTAATGAAGGAAGCGGGTAAGCCGGGGGAGGGGGTGTAAGGGAAAGAGCATTTCAGGCAGTGAATGCAAAGGGCCTGACGTATGTCTGAGGAAGAGCAGGGTCAGAGTGATTGGGGTAGGGTGACAGGGAGAGTGGGAGAGACGGACGGGGGTATAGCCATGTGGGGCCCCGGGGGCCACAGTAAGGATACTGGATTGCATAATAACTCGCGTATAAGGTCAGATGAATTAATAAATGAATGAAACAATGGAGATGTGGGCAGGTGGATAGATGCATGGATGGAAGGATGGATGCATGCATGCATGTATGTATGGAAGGATGGATGCATGCATGCATGTATGTATGGAAGGATGGATGCATGCATGCATGTATGTATGGAAGGATGGATGCATGCATGCATGTATGTATGGAAGGATGGATGGATGCATGCATGTATGTATGGAAGGATGGATGCATGCATGCATGTATGTATGGAAGGATGGATGCATGCATGCATGTATGTATGGAAGGATGGATGCATGCATGTATGTATGTATGGAAGGTTGGATGGATGGATGCATGTATGTATGGAAGGATGGATGCATGCATGTATGTATGGAAGGATGGATGCATGCATGGTATGAATGGATTGAAAGGTGGTAGAAGGATGGATGCATGCATGCATGTGTGGAAAGATGTATGGAGGGATGGACAGATGCATGCATGTTTGGAAAGATGGACGGATGGGTGGATGGACGTGTGGGTGGATGGGTGAACAGGCAGGGGAATGAGTGCATACATGGGTGGATGGATGGATGGATGGATGGATGGATGGATGGATGGATGGACAGATGGCCGACTAGACCCTAGAAACACGTACACCGACTTAAACCTCTCATTCTTCTTCAGCATTGGCTTTCCGTTTTCTGGCCCACACTACAGCCCCACCCAAGCAAGAGAAACAGCCGAGGAAAAGCCAGGCCTGGCCCAGCTGATGCCCAGCTGCTCTCAGGAGCACAGGCTGAGCCTTAAATAATGCCTCCCCTTCTCGGGAAGAGCCGTTCTGGTGGCGCGGGCACCGAGAGGCGTTCGGGGCAGGCAGCCGTCACTAACAGATTCATTAAGCTCGCTCCAGAGCAACGATAAAAAATCAATTTAGTTCACCAGGCAGCTTGAACAGGAGCCAGGAGCAGGGAGCCCTCGCATCCGTGAGCCGGGCGCACAGAGGGGCGGGCGGAATCAGCAGGGCTGAGGTGTGGCGGCGCCCGGATGTCGGGGACCCCCGGCCCCGCGGGGCTGTGGGAGCTGGACAGGAAGGGCCGCTGGGGGGAGCAGTGGGTCCAGAGCAGAGGCCGCTGTGGCACCCCAGGCAGCGCTGCACACGCCCTGCCTCATGGCACGCTGGCCGCGCTCTCCCCTCGGGCACTGCATGTTAGCAGCCCCTGAGAGTGGCCCTGCAGGAGGCAGGGGACATGGACGTCACCTCGCAGTCTCTGCCCCTGCCCAGGCTGGCTGGGGAGCAGGTCCGGGCCCGTGCAGGAGGGGGGTGCGAGCAGAGGTTTGGAGGGGGCAGAGGAGGACAGAGGGGAGAGAATGGCCTTAGGCATCTGCAAAAAGGGGGCATTTGCCTCCATCCAGGCCACAGCAGGAAAGAAAACCAGGTGACAAGTCAAAAGGGGTCATTGCAGAAGCCTGGGAAGGAAGGAACAGTAATAAAAGGGTGGACAGGGTTAGGCGGAACCCAGAGTGAGGACAGCAGAAGCCATCAGCACCCCTGGGTCTGGACGGGCACCTGGGGAGGGCGCCCGCCGGGCCTTGCGCACATACTGCACATTGTACATCTCCGGCCCCAGGAAACCTCAGCAATTGGAAGAGCTCAAGTAACGCAGTACAAATAACCTCCATCAATATGGGGTGGGGGGCTCAGCTGGGAAGCCGGCACCCTGCCGCCCGCTCAGGCCTGGTAGGGAAGAATGAGGACAGCACCTCCCTCCACCTGTTGAGCACCTGTGGGACCTTCAGGGAGGCCGAGGCTAAGGGAGCCAGGTGACACTGTCTGTGGAAGCTGTGTTCATGGGGTGCAGGGCTTGAGGGACAAAGTTGGAGGGGGAGCCGGAGGGCCAGCTGGAACAGAGACGGGGCAGCAGGCAGACACGGCTCCGAGGACGCGTGGGGAGAGGAATCCCTGTCACAGCCTCAGCGGGACTCGTGGGCCCCGCAGGGTCCTGGCTGCCTCTGGGATGTGTGGACGGTGGCGTCTTCCTGGGAGAGGCCGGGGAAAGCGAGCGGCCGGGGCAGGAAGGAGGTGGCAAGAGAGGGACAGAGATGCTGGAGCAGACGTCACTTGCAGAGGGCAGAGGGACAAGGTAATGGGCGGGAGGGCATGAGAGAGACAGAGACAGAGGAGGGAAGAGGGAGAGAGAGAGAACGAGAAAAGAGAGAAAGAAACAAGACAGAAAATGACGAGGTATAGCATTCAGACTCCGAGGCAGAGAAGATGAAATAGAAAAATGCAAACTCAATCAAGAAGATTCCCAGGAGCCCAGAGGCCGGCCAGAGGCGGGGGCCGG